>JAXGGA010006419.1:0-70092 GCA_038373865.1 Uloborus plumipes
TAAAAGGCAACGAATAAAAAAAAGTGCCTCTGCGAAGAAAACTGAACTTTTTTATTATTTAAAATGTCATTTTCAGTGCACCGTCTGTCTTTTTAAAAATAATTTTGTTTGTGAGCATTTAATTATTTGTTCGTTTTTACGAAATTTCGTAAAAATCAAATTTTGCAATTTTTATTTCTGTGTCAATACTTTTCTCCTTAGCATAGTGTTTTCAGATAACCTCTAATTTTTACAAGGAATAAAGTCTTGAATTAAATGGCTGCTAATAATTCAAAAATGACTTTAAATTAAAGGCACTCCTAAATTAGAATGCTCACCACAGCCTCCACCTATTTTTTTTTTTTTAATTTTGATGTCTAGCTAACTTAATTAACATGTTAATTATTTTATGCTTTGATGCAGTTTATTACCAGTAATATGAAAATTGGTTCAAAGAAATTGAATAAAATTTTGAAATAATTTTAGAGAAATTAGGAAAATGGGGGAAAAAAATCTTTCAGGTATTAAATTAGTAACTGCTCCTAAATTAGGAATTGCAAAAGAAAGAAAAAAAAACAGAAATGGTGAAATTGGTAATATTAAAAATAATCATCCTGATTATTAATCGGCTTGGCTGATTATCAACAGCTGATTAATCGGTAGTCGATAATCGGCCAATTTGCTTATCGGCGCAACCCTATAAAATAGTAATGATAGTACAAATTTAATATTGGTTAGACTTCGGCATTTCGATCGCTCGATCGACAACAAGAATTCGAAATCTAGGGTATTTTTTTCTTAGTTTAACTTAAAAAAAATGAATAGTTTATTTTTAGCCAATAGCAATGAACAAAATCTTTAAAATTATGCCTGATGATGAACTATTAAGGACGTTGTGGCTAACCCACAAAAAGATCATTCCTAAGAAATTATGTTTCCAATAATTGAAGAAGATTCATGGCCAAAGAGTGAGATCTTTTCACTGATGCTTCCTGAAGTTAGTCGCTTCGCAGCCACACCCACCAGACTCTCTTCTCTCCTTCTGGTGTACTCTTCCATACTGAGAACAAAATCAATGTAACGAAGGTATGCCACAAATCAAAATTCTCTGTCTTCTGTGCCAAGGAACACGTGAAAGTTGTGCTCGAGTTGAGAGAGAGGAAGGCTGTGGTCACGTGCACTGACCATGCAGACAAAGTGGTTGAGTCACCAGCGGTCAAGGTCGCATACCGACCCAATGACAGAGAATAAGAGAAAAAAAAATCCATGAATGGTTTGCTCCGGAGCTGCGTGATAGACACATCATTAAAATGATGAATAATTACCGAACACCGTGTCACACCCTGGGGATGGGGGTCACGAACCTCCAGCGGCCGTCTATCAATCAATAAATGAGAAAGCAGAAAGTAGATTGTTAACTAGCTAGTAGGCTTGCAATTTTTAAAAAGCGTTTTGCTCCCAGTTTTTTCTAGGGATGCACCGATTAATTGGCCACTTTGCTGATTATTAATAATCGGTAAAATTGGGCAGATTAATCGGCTGAGAAAAAAAATTTAAATATTATTCTTTAAAGTATACCTTCAATAAGAAACTGTGATGAATGATTTTATTGACAATAATAATAATCCCCACAGTTGTTAGAAAATGTTTGATGAATTAATTCTCCTACTTTTGATTAAATATACACATAGACAATGTTGCAACATTTTTCATGTGGCGATAGTTTTGTCCTTAGCACAGTGCTTTTACATAATTTTTAATTTTCACAAAGAATAAAAGTCTTGAATTAAATTGCTACTGATTATTAAAAAAATCGAATTAAAAGTACTCCTAAATTGGAGTGCTCACCATAGACTCCCACCCCCCTTTTTTAAATTTTTATGTCCAATTAACATAATTAACACTGTGTTAATGCAATATTATTGAAAATAATATAAAAATTGGTTCTAAGAAACTTTGCAAAATATTGAAATTATTTTATGAAAATTAGGAAAATGAAAAAAAAAATCTTCTATCAGAAATAAATTACCTATTACTATTTCTAAACTCGGAATTGTGTAAGAGAAAAAACAGTGATTGTGAAATTGGTTGTATTAAAAACAATCATTCTTATCATTAATCGGCCGATTACCTACAACCGATTAATCGGTAATCAGTAATCGGCGAACTTGCTTATCGGTGAATCCTTAGTTTTTTCTACTGTTTTTAGCCTACTTTCCCGTTAAAAATAAAAGAGACGAAAAAAGCATTAAAAGTGGCTTAATGCATCTAAAAAATATCGCCAAGTCCAAAAAATATCGCCAAGTCAAAAATAAAGTCAAACAAAAAAATGAAATAAATATCGAAAAATTAATAATTTGAAAGTAGGGTATTGAGATGAGGAATTTGTGTGTCGGTCGGTCGATCGGTCGGTCTGTCTGCCCCCCCCCCCCTAATAACTTTTGAATGAACATTCCGATTTGAAACGATTTTCTTTTTGTTGGAAAGATCTCGGCGAGTACAGCTCATTCCCATATTTGATTTTTCGATTTGAACAATTTTTGGTTCAACTTTGAACCGTTCTAACAACCTGTCCCGCGATGCTAACTTTTGAGTGAACACTCCGATTTGAACAAACTTTTTTTTGTTCGAAAGATCTTATCAAGGATACTTCATTCCCGTATTTACATTTCCGATTTGAACAATTTTTCGTTCAACATTGAACCGCTCAAGCAAGCTGTCACTCCTAATAACTTTCGAGTGAACGGTCCGATTTAAATAAACTTTTTTTTTTTTTTTTTTTTTGTTCGAAGGATCTCAGCAAGGATATTTCATTGCCGTATTTAAATTTTCAATTTGAACATTTTTTCGTTCAACATTGAACCGTTCAAGCAACCTTTCCCCACCTAATAACTTCTGAGTGAACCATCCGAATGGAATAAACTTTTTTTTGTTTGAAAGATCTCGGAAAGGCTCATTCCCATATTTCGCTTTTTGATTTGAACCATTTTTCGTTCAATATTGAACCGTTCAGAAAAAAATTTAACATTAGCGCCTACGGGGAATTTAAGTTGAACGTTGATCCTGAACTTAAAGTCGGATTTCCTTCAAACTAACTTTGTAAGAAAATGGTTTTGATAAATAATGTTTGTAAAGTATTTTTCTAAATAATCTTCTTTGATGACTCTGATTCTGACTCCGACTCCTCAAACATGACGGAAATGCAGGCTCAGGAAAAAAATGACTGACTGTGCAGACGATTTTTTGTTTATTTATTCATTTGTTTTATTTTATTTATTATTATTTTTTTTTTTAGCAGACGATTTTTTTTGTTAGCAAAAATTTTTCATTCACGAGAGCATTTTATTCTTTATTTATATTTAACAACTGGCAACGGATTAAAATCGAAATTCGAGACGTTTTATTAACAAACGAGTTTTTTTTTTCTTTCTTTGATAAAATGTGTTTTGATGTTCTATGTACTTTTATTTCATTTATTTATTTTTTTCTTTTGAAAACGATTATAGAATTTTTCTACCGAAGAATTATAACAGTTACATTCTTTAACAGGTGCGACAAAACTTTATTTACTCGTTTATTTACTTTTTACGTGTCTCTGATGAGAGGGGTATATTTTGCTTTTAGAAATCAGCTTTAAGTGCTATAAGGGTATGTTTGACATAATTTTCAGTTTCAGATAATCAAGAGAATATTGATCAGATGCTACAATGCCGATGTCGATGAACGGGAAAGTAGGCTCGTTTAGTTCTTGACAGAACTTCTTGTTTCATTCAGTTATTGTTTCTGATGTGAGAATTTAATGTTTTTCTGAGTGTCTGTATATACATATACGGATGCCCACCATGGAGGGCATCCCATTTACTCTGTCGTTGAAATTTTAAGGGGAGTCTTTTCCTATTTATGGGGAGGCGTCTTACTCTTGGGGGAAAGGCATTTCTAACACATGCAAAATAGTAATTGCATGATATAAGTCAATGAACACGGTTCATCTTACGGAAACATGCGAGGAAATTCTACTGCAAATAGGGTTGGGATTGTTTCTCATTTTTCAAAATTGTTTGTAACAAGAGATTTTGGAAAGGCATTGAGAAAAATCATTTTCTTGTGAGTCAGACCTACGCATAGGCGGATTTAGGTCACTAGTTCTGGGGGTGCAACAGTACCAGGATCTGGTGGGAGGTGGAGGTACAACTTTAATAGTCATGGTTATTTCAAAGTTAAATAACACTGTTCGACAAAAAAAAACCTTGAAAATGCTTCTGGTATTTTGAAGGCTGATTCTTATGTAAAATGACCCCCTGAATCCGAATATGACCCCCGTTTTCCCCCATCACGTCCCAATTTTTTTTAAAACGCCCTCCCCTTTTTTTTCATTTTTCCTTAGTTTCAGGGCTATAATATTTTTTTTGGAGGGGAAAGGAGCCTTATATTCACCAATAAATTTTTTTGGATGTCAAGAGAGACTCAAAGTTTAAAATCATGAGCACCGAGAAAAAATCGGGGAACTTGGGGGGGCGTGGCCCCCCAAAATATTTGAAAAATCACCAAAAAACGATCTTTTTATTCTAGTTTCTTTAAAAAGACCTTTAAAACATTTTTTTCGGTGCAGAACCAGAGTATAGGATCTGCTCCTATGGCTCCTGGGTCAGAAAAAATTTTCACGCTGTAAAATTTTTTTTAAAAAAATAAAATAATGCTTTAAAAATCGCACTTTGCGCTCGAGTTTTAAAGCAGGTCTTCAGCCAAAAAAAAAAAAAAAAATTGTGGCTGATTCTTATTTCAAATGACTCCCTATTTCCAAATATGACCTCAGTTTCCCTCCTCCACCCCCTCTTTCCAGGGAGTCCCCCCCCCAATTCAGAGTCATTTTACTAATTCGGAGGGGAAAAGTACATTACGTAACCCGTTAACATAATTCTAAAAGGCAACAGAGGTTCAAAGTTCAAAATCATGTACATGTGTACCAAAAATATAAACTATGGCGGTATACCCCCCCCCCCAAAAAAATCTTCTTTTCTTGTTTTTCTAAGAGACGTTTTAAACCCTTTTTCTTCTGAAAAATCAGAATATTGAATTTTCTTTTCTTTTTTTTTGGGGGGGGGGGAGGGGGGAGGTATACCGCCCTAGTTTATATTTTTGGTACACATGTACATGATTTTGAACTTTGAACCTCTGTTGCCTTTTAGAATTATGTTAACGGGTTACGTAATGTACTTTTCCCCTCCGAATTAGTAAAATGACTCTGAATTGGGGGGGGGGGACTCCCTGGAAAGAGGGGGTGGAGGAGGGAAACTGAGGTCATATTTGGAAATAGGGAGTCATTTGACATAAGAATCAGCCACAATTTTTTTTTTTTTGGCTGAAGACCTGCTTTAAAACTCGAGTGCAAAGTGCGATTTTTAAAGCATTATTTTATATTTTTTAAAAAATTTTACAGCGTGAAAATTTTTTCTGACCCAGGAGCCATAGGAGCAAATCCTATACTCTGGTTCTGCACCGAAAAAAATGTTTTAAAGGTCTTTTTAAAGAAACTAGAATAAAAAGATCGTTTTTGGTGATTTTTCAAATATTTTGGGGGGCCACGCCCCCCCAAGTTCCCCGATTTTTTCTCGGTGCTCATGATTTTAAACTTTGAGTCTCTCTTGACATCCAAAAAAATTTATTGGTGAATATAAGGCTCCTTTCCCCTCCAAAAAAAAATATTATAGCCCTGAAACTAAGGAAAAATGAAAAAAAAAGGGGGGCGTTTTAAAAAAAATTGGGACGTGATGGGGGAAAATGGAGGTCATATTCGGATTCAGGGGGTCATTTTACATAAGAATCAGCCTTCAAAATACCAGAAGCATTTTCAAGGTTTTTCTTTGTCGAACAGTGTAATTTTTTATGATATACCAATAAATACCCAATTACAGATAGTACCATTATTCTATAACAGTGGTGGCCAACCCGCGGCACGCGTGCCACACTGTGGCACGGCAAAGCAGTAACAGTGGCACGCGAAGGCTTTTTGAAATAAATTCTAAAATTGAGGAAAAAATGTCGATCTCAAAAATATTGATGAAAACTAAAACCTTTACACTGATAAATACAATGATATTATGACAATTGAGTGTCAGGAGGCTGACTTACAAATTGTCTGAACTACAATATTGCAAAGCACTGGCGTTAGCTTTGGACATCCAATGAAAGTTGCGACACTACAACTTTTTGTAAAGCATATTTGTGCTTAACACAAATGAAACTTTCAATGCTGCAGAATGGATTCTTGATCTCCAATAGTTTTAGCTACGGGTGATAAAATTAAAAAAAAGAAAAAAATAACTCAGCAACTAAAATTAGGAAACCAGATTGGATGAAATTCGGTATGATTGCAGAAATGAAGACCCTTAAATTATTTTTGTTATATTGCTTGAAAGTAATTTGGGGAAAAAACTTCATAAGTGTCACCGAATTATCTATCACAAACTCCTTCCCGAAAGTTTCCTTGCCAAGGAAGACTTTTTCTCTGTTGGTGACCCTGTAGAGTTCACTGTATTAACAAACTACGAATTAGAGCTCGGAATGTTTTGTGAACTTTCCCCAGAAGAAAGAGGAGAATATAGCAAGTTACTCATTCATTGAAATGTGTGATAGCTATCTAAGGGAAAAATAGTCATAAGATTTTAGAATTTTAGGGAGTGTGTTTTTTAAAATATCTGGAAGGAAAGCAATGAGGACTTGCTACTTATTAATGAAGAATAGCAATTGAATTTAGCTATTTTTTATCCGGCGTTTAAGTAATTTAAATTTAAGATTGTACAGAAAAAAGTTTCCTAATCCAGTGTAGGCCATTTACATTCTTTTATGATGAAACTTCAGTTTCTTACTCTCTACTTTGGAGAAAAAAGAATAAAACATAAAAATTAATACTGAAAGTACCAACCCAAATTTAATGATTTTCCAATGATATATGGAGAAAATTTTACACCTATTTTTATTCATTCAGTGTTAGGTTTGACGATTTTCAGGATGATAAAAAAAAAAAAAAAAAAAAAAAAAAAAGCTGATCTTTTCAAATTCTTTGTCTATTTCTCTGCAAGACACTACTTGCTTTCATCCTGAAATCCAAATCGGAATTACTAACCTTTTTCATTGGTAATCAAATATTCTTCAACAGAAGTTTTCTTCAACCGAAAGTCATACACGGAAATTTGTACCAACAAATTTTTTTTCACATTTACACACTTTAGCAGTCTCATGCTGTTGTAGATTTGGTTCAATATACGTTTCTAAACAAATATTTTTTTGTTATGAATGCATAAAAATCTACATACCGTTGAATATTAATTGATAGCACTTAAATCATTTAAACTTAGGATTCTCAAGAACTAATCCTAAAATTAAAGACTTGGTAAAAAAGATACATACTTATAAACCATATTAAGTGCAGACTGTTTGAGTTTTAGAATACAGTCGAGCCCGCTTAATGGAATAGCCAATTTGTCACGGAAAATTATTCTAATAAGCGGGATATTCCATTATCCGGGATTCCATCCACACGACGTTCCAACTTGCATTTAAACCAAGAAAGCATTTAAATTTGCCTTAACCACAAGTATATTCATCAACAAGTATATAACGAATAACTTTAGACATATTAATTAATGGTAATTTAAATATATTAATTAATAATACTTTAAACATATTAAAATTTAGAAATTCAATTAAAAATGACCAGGAACGTTACAAGCCCGTTTCTCAGCAAACGAGCGAAGGAGAGCAGCATCTTTAACTTCTGATTCTTTACCTGTGTATTTTCTCTTTTGATTAAGGTTTTTATTTAATTTCCAGTCATTTAGAATTTTTTCTTTATTTTTCACCAATTTCGAAACTTGAGATTGCGATATCTCGAACTTTTTTTCAAGTTGTAACTGCGTACATTTATTCAGGCCCGTCATTTAGGGGGGGCAGGGGAGCATTTGCCCCCCCCCCCTGGCTTTGAGAAATCAGTGTATTTACATATAAGTGGGCGTGCTTTTTAATGTTTTCCGATGAAATTGTATTGCGTTTGGACCCTTTGCCCCCCCCCCCTCCTGGAAAAACTTGAAATGACATCCCTGGATTAGCATTTGAATATTCAATAAAATTCACTTTTTTTTTTTCAAAGTAAGATCGTTTCGCTTAGAAGACATTATGAAGAGACAAGCACATGCACAGCCGAAGCGAAATTGGAAAATGATTTCAAAACATCAAAGTAACATTATCGTTGCGCTTCTCGGAAGAGATTCGTCACAGCCCCGTCTTCTTCCCTGCCTTTACACCTGTTGGTTTGCCCATTACTCCTTTATTCTCTTATCTCTCCTTTAGGTCCCTAGAGGTAAAGCTTATTCGAAACTTATTGTTCATTCTCTGAAGCAGAAGGAACGATACACAGTGGGGGCGACAAACAGTATACAACACTAGGGAAACATTCCTTTCGAATTCCAGGAATCGCTTTTCTTGCCCCTGCACCCTTTTAACGAAGTGACAAAACATTATTTGGAAGCCGTCCATAAGCTTCACAATCATTATTGCTCTTTACTGGAGGAAAAATCCGGAAAAAAGGGTTGGAAATGGAAGGAGATCGACATCAGCGTGGCTAAAAATTATTCTTTTAACCGGGATTGCTTCCTAACATGATATTCCTTTAACCGGGAAATTTAACACAGAAATGATTTACTACGGTTCGGGACATTGAAAATGTATTACATTAAGCGGGATATTCCATTAACCGATATTCCATTAAGCGGGTTCGACTGTAGAATGTTTGATGTTATTTGTTTCTATTTTAAGTATAATTCCGCTGACAAGAACCTATAAGAGTGTTTATTAACGATAACTCTTAAGTTCGGACTTGTTTTATCTTTATTATCATTTTAATTTCAATTACGCAGATTTACGAGAAAAAAATGTTTGATTTGAGTAAGAATTACATAGTCAGCCAACATAAAATCTATTTTTAACTTTTAAAATTTTTCAGTTGTAGGAAAACTCAATGTGGCACGCTGAGCTTTTTCTCTCCAGATAGTGGCACTCTCCCTAAAAAGGTTGGCCACCCCTGTTCTATAATATAGTACTGAATAATAAATAATTTTAAAAATGTCTTTATTGCACGTAATTATTTATTTATTTTGTTTGTTTTTTCGAATGGATAAAAATACTCTAATTCTTAATATATGTAGTCATATTGCTTTTGCATTGGCGATGTGTGATGATACACTGGGTTTATTTCAAGTAAATTAACTTGTATAGTAGCTGTGAAAAAATATAAATTATTTTCTGAACTGCTGTTCTTGATAAAATATACTTAGTTTTTTTTTTTTTTTTTTTTTCAAAATCGAGCCAAAAATGTTGGGGGTGCGACTCACCCCTTGGAAAATCCGTAAACACTTCTATGGGCCTACGTTGTGGTACGGTCTTTAATGATGTTTAAAAATTGCTACGGATGTTTAGCAACTCCTAACCGCTTTATTGTACATATTTGTGAATAAACTTACTGTGTCTTTCTCAAGATTGGAACTGTCATTTAAAGGAAGTTCGAAGTTGTGCGGGACTCGTAACGACATGATCCGTGATATGCGACGCCATATGATAGTTTTAAGGCTTGAAGCTAAAAAGTAGGAAGTTGAGGAGGAAACTTCGGAATGTTCTCCAATGAGGGTCAAGAGACGTTCTATTTGATCGAACGATCTTTTTTTGAAAGAGCACAGTTCAGATAGCGAATTAGTGGTATAAAAGTGGAATCAGTATACGCGGGCTTACATACCTGCATACTATGCTTCAAAACATCCCAATTTTAAACTGTAAAGTAAGGGTATGCAAACTTTTCCGTTTTGAGGACACCTTTGAGAGTACCATTTTGTTTGAGGAAACTTTCAGAATAAGTTATGACCTAATGCGTCTGTACTTATGTACTTGAAGCGAACTACTTGCACGATAGATTTTAGTGTACCCATAAATATTTATTTATTTTAATTTTTACTGGCAAACTGAGTTTTAAGAATAAATTAAGTAGAAAATTGAAATTTTACTTATTTTTTTCACTCTAATTTAACATATAATGCGGAACCACTGTCAAAGTTCTAAGAAACTCCAGGGTTCCGTGGAATGCAGAGGCTACTAATACAGTGTCAACTAAGTGTGGGTATCAGCTGCTGAGCAGTTTTACCTTAAGTCTATATTCTCGTTTTTTTCATTTAACGTTTGCAAATTCTCACACAAACCCGTTACATAATAGTGAAAACGGATTTCTTTTCGGATACCTTGATCTTACCTCATTACATCATGTATGAGGCAACAACACGATACGTCTGTCACTCGTTCCATAGCGACGAAGTCACGTGCATCCGAGATAGAAAAAAAAGATGACGAATGCTGTTGCAAGAGCATAAAACATTAAAATCAATAGAAAGAACAAAGAAGGTAAACTTCAATATCTGATAACGTCAGTGGCCCTAATCCCCTGCCATCGGGTGTTTGCCGCCGAAAGTGAGATGCGACCCGGGGGAAGTCGACCAAAAGTGTAACTCACTGGATCAGTCGCTGGAAAGGTTTGATCATGGTATCTTGTGGGGTGAGGAGGGAGGTTTTGAAGAATGTTCTACATAGAGAAGGTTTTGCATAGTTGGAAATTGACGGGGAATTAAGATAGGTAAGTGGTTTGAAGTATTTGAAGTGGGTATCGTTTTGTAGGTGTTGAGGAATTCATATCCAAAAAACAAATTTTTTAATTTTAACTAATTTCACAGAAGAAAAAATTCACCCAACACTTAAGAACTTTAAATAAATAACATTTATCATTCAGGTTCGAAAAATAACTATGTTACTTAGCTGTATAAGTCTCACTTGTTCAAGTATAGATGAAATAAAGCAGTGAGTAACCGCCTCTAAGCACGGGCTAAGGCAGGAACATGCAATACACCGCCAACTCGGTTATTTCCATTCATGGACTGCAGTCAATGGATGGAAATAACAAAGTTGGCGGTGTATTGCATATAGATGAAATGCTTGTAAACTTATACCACTTTATTTACGCTGGAATATAACACTTAAATATTAGGTCACATGCATATTGCATGACATGCAGTTTGGCAAGTGGCGCGTACTTTAAAGGCAACAAAAAGGTACTTCATTACAACGCCACCTGCCAAAACAACAATTCAAAACATATGCATTTAAAAAAAAATAAACAGTTAAATAATTTAGTCAAAATTTACTCAGTTCGAGCAGTTTCTCAACAGCAGGTTTCTCACTCATAAGTCTTTTACGATCCTGATTACATGTTGATGGTAAAATATTTTTTTGCCGCCGCATAGCTTCGGATGTATGTCTGTTATATTTGACTTGGATATCTGTTACTGTAAAATAGGCGTATCAATGTCACAAATTTTGTGTCCTCTCCATGGAAACCTAACTCGTTTAAACTTAAAATAAATGAAATGCCTTAGCAGTTTCCGCGGAGACGAAGCAAAATTTGTGACCTTGATGCACTTATTTTAAAGTAACAGACTGTACTTCATGCTTGCACGCCAAGTCTGATGAAAAATAAAAGTGAGTAAAAAATAAATGAAGTAAAATAAAATGTGCAATGTGCTCTACTATTAAAAAAAATACTATTTAGTGAAACATAGAGTCTGAACAATTTGAGTAAGTAAATTTGGTATCGTTTTTATAAATACTACGAGTAATAAATAAAAGAGGCATATTTTGCGTTCATAAAACTGTTTTAACTATTTAAGTCACGTATTGAAAGCAATTCTTGCCTGATACAGTTGAGTTGTAGACGTAATTTAAACTCGATAATATTGAAAAAAAAAAGAAAAAAAAACTATTGTTTTGGACGACTTTAAATTAGTTTAGTAGTCTTGAATCTCCCCAAAAACAACAGTGTTGTAAAAAAATCCCCCGCCAAGAACACCTTAAATACTCAGCTTTAAAAAGTTATGATATCGAGTTTTCCCGCCAAGTTTGTGCCAAACTACAACTAACCTGTAGGTATAGTTCTTTTAAATTGTTTTCAGTTTTGCCAGGCGGGAAGCTTGAGTCCTTGTGAGGTGGTTGCTTAATGAGTAAAAACTTCCCGCCTGGCAGGACTGAAAACAATTTAAAAGAACTATACATACAGGTTAGTTGTAGTTTGGCGCAAACTTGGCGGGAAAACTCAATATCATAACTTTTTAAGGCTGAGTATTTAAGGTTTTCTTGGCGGGGGATTTTTTTACAACACTGTTGTTTTTGGGGAGATATCACATGTTTTTGCATTAATATTATTTCTTTGCCTGTTTTTTTTTTCTCTTCAAAATTTACTTTGCATGTTTTTTTTCCCTTCAACATTTTTCTTGGCGGTCCGACATCTGTGGTTTTCTTGGCAGCATGCATTTGGTGCAAAAGTTCAAGGATCTTCTTCAGTCTAGGATAAAGTGACCCTATATATACGAGCCGGCGCATCAAGATTAAGTTTCAACACTTTGCTCCAGCGCGTGTTATTGTGTTTGAAGGTTGTCTTTCTGCCAGTAATCGCGTTTTGGTAATTTTTCACTGTGAGCAAATATTAGCGGCACGTGAATTTGGCAAAGCTTAGAAATGTGCCAAAACATTTTTCTGGTAACCCTATACCGCAACAATGAAAATTTGAAAGTAAAAGTTAAGGAATTGTATCCAAGTGGTGAAACTTAATCTTGATGCGTCGGCCTGTCTATATAGCGGCTCTAGTCTAGGATAAATTGAAATCGAATCACAATGTTACACATGAACCAAGGCTACACTAGATAGCGCTTTATACAGGCTGCTTCATTACTCAAAACATCAATGGTAAAGATTTGCCCGCTAGAGAGCGCTGAATGAGGACCTCCTAAATGTTTGTTTACATTTATTAGCATGTTGTTTCTGCTGTAAAAAGTGATGTTTATCCTATCTTTAAGGGTTAAAAAATATTGATATAGTTAACTGAATTGGAGTACAGAGTGAATTGATGCCGAAGGCCTTATTAGTACTGCTTTTTAGGGGAAATAAATTCCCTTTTCAGGTAAAGTTGGTCGCAACTCATGATTCAGTCATACGACATTCATTCATTGTTTACTTTCTTCGAATTAGCAACATATAGCAATGGCGTTCAATTTTGACATCTCTGCATTAATAAAATATACGCTTAAATTCGCAGCCGATAAATAAAAATGTAGCAATGAAATAATATTGTTCTATTTACTATTTAGTTTCATTATTGTTGCTCACACGATCTTAATTGCTACGCAAAAGCTCAGATGTTCATTTTGATAGCGTTGACCCATCAGAGCGATAAATGGCGAATCTATTCGCAGAGACATTTCCTTTTGATGCCCCAGAATGAATGCCCTGCAATGAAGCGATTGGTGTTCAACGGAAAGACGATTGACAACAAAACATATTAATTTCTTTAGTAACAACGAAATGAGCATATATAATCGCTTGGTACTAAAGAGCAAGTATTAAAAAAATAAACAAAACTACAATTTAACGACGACCAACTGTAAAATTTTGTTTTCATTTACACAAAAGAAAAAGGTAATGTTCTTTTTATGTTAAATTTCACACATTGATAATATTTCGATAATTGGGAATCTGGTGTGGTTGTCAAATTTTTGGCGATAATTACTTTATTTTGTTGCTCTTTAGTTTATGTTTGCGAAGGAAGTATTTCCCTCGCTCATAAATTGGCCACAAAGATTTAACGCCAATAGGGAAAGATAACCAGACTTCCAATCACCGAAATCTTCCCTTTTTTGTTTCTAATTTCACACATACGTTTAATACTTGAAAGTAAAATAATGGGCCAACTGAAAAAAAAGCTGCGAAATAATGTGAGAATTCTTATTAAAAAACTCGCCAAATTAACTTCAAAAGCTCCATTAGCATGTAACATAATAAGTTTAATAAATATATCGAGCCATTATTATCATTGAAATTTAAATTAAAATGCAAAATAAGAGAAAAGAAGCAACCATGAAGACGATGCAGACTTAAAATTTTAATCTTCGCTTAGGTGGTAAGAAAATACATCGCCAAGTTAAAAAACGTACCTATAACTGAAACGTACATACTACCAAAGATCTCGGTTATTGAAATATTCTCAAAAGCTTTACGGAGAACAAATTCTTGATGTGCTTTTCAAGATATTAGTGCCATAGTCATTCCAAAATGTCCATTAAAATGTAAAAAAATCGCCAAATAAATTAATTTGACAATCTAAACTCATCAAAAGTTTTGATGGAACTATCGTTCCAAAATCGCCATTTATCGCTCTGCGGTGCCAGTGTCGTTTCATAGTTTAATTATAATTAGAATCAATTAAAATGAAAAATAATTCGCTAACTAATTAAAACAAGCCGTTAAAATGCAGAATAAAACAGCAAATCGAACAAGCTATTAAATGACGTTAAAATATAATAAAATAGAATTGAATGCCAAATTGTAAAATTGTCGCCAACAAATTAAATTTTAATTTTGTCTTTTATTATCTGATTTGTATATAATGTTAGTTACCACAAAATTCGATAGATGTCGCCTAGCGACATCTATCCGTTTTTATCCCAAGGATTTTGATCAAATAAAGCAGCCTGTATAAAACGCTATCTAGTGAAGCCTTGGCATTAATAAGTCCGGGGTGCGATGACCCCGGGGGGTAAATTTTGGGAAAATGTCCTCAATGTCTCATCGAGAATATTCATACCAAAAATCAACACTAAAGACCCCCGGGGAGAAAAGATACGGAAAATAACGAGTGGGAGGGGGTGGGGGTCGAAAAACCCCCTATGCCGAGCTTTGGGACAAAATAAATGTGGGAGCAAAAGCAGAGCTCAATCCGAGTTACCGTTTAGTCTGGACCCCTGTGAAACAAGTGCGAAAAATAGCGATTTTATAACATATATCACCCCTCCCCCTGAGAGTCCTGGATGTTTTGCTTTAGTATATGCCGTCAGGGGCCGCTGGAGATTGAGTATACCAAAAATGAACTCTAAGGATCTTTATGGGGCTGAGATACAGAGGGGTGAAAACCCCGGTTTGGTTACTCGCGTAAACAGTCCTAGTCGCTCTTTTACATTTTTATTGGGGACGGAAATTTCTTGGCGGCTTGTATTTGGTTTTCTTGGCGGGGCGGGACGCTCCCGCGTCCCGTGATCAAGGCCGTAATCAGACTTTTATTTCGAGGAGGGTTTTAACAAGCACATTTCTCTTGAAAATTATTTTATCAATAAAATTTGATTCTATATTTTATATTCTACTGCTTTTTTTCACATTAGATGCAAAAGGAAATTAACTTGAAAAAATGGAAAATGTTAAAAAAAAAGACATTTCTTCAATTAAGGAAAAAAAATTTAACGTGTGCGCACTGCATAATTTCGCCCCTGTTAGATATTCCACATGTTTTTAAAACTCAAATGTAAATTCGTTTACTCTTATACTCACATTTGAATAATACTTCTGAAATTTTTATTTTATGACTCTTATAAAATGTGTTAAAAATAGAGTTTGGCACTTTCAAATTTAAGGAATGCTAGTGTTTTTATTAGTGGCATTCTAAATTCTACGGAAAAGATTATTTTGTCCTTGTGAGAAATGATATTTTCAATACTTAAATATAAATAAATACTGCTGTAAAACCCTTAATTTGTACAATTATTCATCATGATGATTTTATTTTTTCAATAAAATAAAAAGAATAAAAATTAAATAGTAATAATAATGTGTTTAGTAAAAAAGTGTGTATGAAAAGCATTTTTTGGAATAGTACTAAAAAATTTCGGCGGGGGTTTGAACCCTGAAAACCCACCCCTTAAATAGGGCCCTGTCTTGAATGAACTAATACTTCCGTTTTCAGATAAAGGACACTTTAAAACAAGAAGTTCTGTCAAGAACTAAACAAGCCTACTTTCCCGTACATCGGCATCGGCATTCTGGCATCTGATCATTATTTTCTTGATTATCTGAGACTAAAAATTATGTCAAACATACCTTTTTAGCACTTAAAGCTGATTTCTAAAAGCAAAATATACCCCT
Source organism: Uloborus plumipes (assembly GCA_038373865.1). Lineage (NCBI taxonomy): Eukaryota > Metazoa > Arthropoda > Arachnida > Araneae > Uloboridae > Uloborus > Uloborus plumipes. The sequence continues at coordinate 16,030 of JAXGGA010006419.1, forward strand.
CTCATCAGATGAAATAGACACATAAAAAGTAAATAAATGAATAAATAAAGTTTTGTCGCACCTTGTAAAGAATGTAACTGTTACAGTTCTTCCGTAGAAAAATTCCTCAATTGTTTTCAAAAAAAAAAAAAAAAAATTAAAAGAACAAAGTACATCAAAACACATTTATCAAAGAAAGAAAAAAAAAAGAACAAAAAACTCGTCCGTTGATAAAATGTCTCAAATTTCACTTTTAATCCGTGGCCAGTTGTTAAATATAAATAAAGAATAAAATGCTCTCGTGAATGAAACATTTTTGTTACAAAAAAAAAATCGTCTGCCAGAAATAATAATAATAATAATAATAATAATAATAATAATAATAATAATAATAATAATAATAATAATAATAATAATAATAATAATAAAAATAAAAATAAAAATAAAAATAAAAATAAAAATAAAAATAAAAATAAAAATAATAATAATAATAATAATAATAATAATAATAATAATAAAAATAAAAATAAAAATAAAAATAAAACAAATGAATGAATAAACAAAAAATCGTCTGCACAGTCAGTCATTTTTTTTCTGAGCCTGCATTTCCGCCATGTTTGCGGAGTCGGAATCAGAGTCCTCACTGAAGATTATTCAGAAAAGTACTTTACAAACATTATTTATCAAAACCATTTTCTTACAAAGTTAGTTTGAAGGAAATCCGACTTTAAGTTCAGGATCAACATTCAACTTAAATTCCCCGTAGGCGCTAATAGTAAATTTTTTTCTGAACTGTTCAATATTGAACGAAAAATGGTTCAAATCAAAAAGCGAAATATGGGAATGAGCCTCTCCGAGATCTTTCAAACAAAAAAAAGTTTATTCCATTCGGATAGTTCACTCAGAAGTTATTAGGTGGGGAAAGGTTGCTTGAACGGCTCAATGTTAACCGAAAAAATGTTCAAATTGAAAATTTAAATACGGCAATGAAGTATCCTTCGAACTAGGGATGCACTGATACGCAAATTGGCCTAGTACCGATTACCAATTAATCGGCAGTTGATAATCGGCTGAGCCGATTAGTGATGAGGATGGTTGTTTTCAATTTTACCATCACTGTTTTTTCGCTTTTATGCAATTCGAAGTTAGAAATAATAAGTAATTTTTTTCCGAGAGAAGATTTTTTTCCATTTTCCTAATTTTCACAAAATAATTTCAATTTTTTATCAAATATCTTAGAACCAATTTTCATATTATTGTCAATAATAGTATTGACACATTGTTAGAATTATTTTAATTGGAAAAAAAAGTGAAAAAAAGGGGGAGGGTGAGTCTGTGGTGAACACTCCAATTTAAGTGTACTTCTAATTCATACTTTTTAATAATTAGTAGCCTTTAATTCAATACTTTTATTCTTTGAAAATTAGAGGTTAACTAAAAGCACTGTGCTAAAAGAAAACTATCGCCACATGAAAAATATTGCAACACTGTCTATGTATATTTATTCAAAGTATGATAATTAATTAAAAAAAACTTTATATCAACTGTTAGGATTATTATTACAGTTAATAACATTATTCATCATAGTTTCTTAGTAAAGGTATACTTTAAAGAATAATATTTGAAAAATATTTTTCCCGCCGATTAATCGGCCCGATTTTGCCGATTATTAATAATCGGCAAAGTGGCCGATTATGGCCGATTAATCGGTGCATCCCTACTTCGAACAAAAAAAAAAGTTTATTTAAATCGGACTGTTCACTCGAAAGTTATTAGGGGTGACAGCTTGCTTGAGCGGTTTAATGTTGAACGAAAAATTGTTCAAATCGGAAATGTAAATACGGGAATGAAGTATCCTTGAAAAGATCTTTCCAACAAAAAAAAGTTTGCTCAAATCGGACTGTTCATTAAAAAGTTAGTATCGCGGGACCGGGACCGGTTGTTTGAACGGCTCAAAGTTGAATCAAAAATTATTCAAATCAAAAAATCAAATATGGGAATGAGCTTTACTCGCCGAGATCTTTCCAACAAAAAAAAGTTTGTCCAAATCGGAATGTTCATTCAAAAGTTATTAGGGAGGGGGGGGGACAGACAGACCGACCGACCGACTGTCCCACATATTCCCCAATTCAATACCCTACTTTCAAATTTTTAATTTTTCAATATTCATTTTACCTTTTTATTTTTTTAACTTGGCGATATTTTTTAGATGCATTAAGCTACTTTTAATCCTTTTTTGTCTTTCTTTTATTTTTAACGGGAAAGTAGGCTAAAAAGAGCATTTTGAATAGTTTTGAATAAAAAAGAGAAATAAAAAAGAGTGTTGTACAGAGGGAGGGAGGGGGGGGGGGGGAATCTGACCAATCTACAAGTTCATGCCTGCTCACTTCAAGCATAGTCATGTTTACTTACTACTTTTTAGACCATCACAAGGCAAGATAACTTAATATTTAAATGAATAGAATCTAAAAAATATCATTTTTTTTCCTATACAATTTTATTTAAAAATTCAAAAAAATACGATCCCATTGAGATCCCAGCCTAAAAATTTGTACAAACAAAGCTAAAATACACAAGAATTTTTGAGAATTTAAAAAAAAAATGTATTATATATTTTTTGAGAAATTTAAATTTGAAATTTAAATTTCATTTTTTAAAAAATAAAATTTTTATCAAATTAGTTATGTTGCATATCAGATTAAGCGGCAACTAACGTACTTTAAAATGCCATTTACCAAATCGTTCTATCTATATTTGGTGCTGAGTTATGGTCCCTTTTATGTTCAAGCATCCATGGAAAAACGAGGGTTTTTCCAAAGTTCAAAGTCTCATAAATAAAAAAATAAAAGAGATGAAAATCTAAAAATTGAGGCTTTTGATTACCTCAAGGGGTACAATTGATGAGCCAAATTTGAAAGAAATACAAAAATATAAGATAAAAAGTTCCACTTGACATGGAATGACCCTTTACACGCCTCTTGATAAATTATTTTTACTTTTGAGCTAGTGAAAAGGGTGAACTCCGAAAAGCAAGTTCTCGCATGTTTAAAAGGAAAAAAAGAAGTTATTGGGTTTAGATCATGTCTGTATGAATTCCAAATTATTTGGGAAGTGAACAAGCTAATATCAATTACATGAACCAATAAGAAATGTCAAATTTTATCACTCTCCAAACTGCAAATAAAATATGGACATTCCGTTGATGCTACATGCCAGTCGTCCCAGTTTTAATGCTATGAACTCGATTCATTTCATAACTTACTTAAGGCACAACTGACTTAATTAACAAGAAAGAAAAAAAGCTATTATGCATTTTTCCACTATATGGATAGTGAGTGACGATCACTTTTTGCTGTATGAAACTTTTCACCCTCCTCCCTCGCTACAAGCTAAATTCTAATGTAGGAATTTAACAACTCCAATGAGTAAAATTTCACACAGTTTAGCTCTGATGACAGAATATCTGATCTTTTATAACTCCATTTCTTCATAGAAAGACGGTTTATTTTTTTTATATGATACAATGCCAGTAACAGTTATTTGCAAAGCCCAAAGCAAAACTGCTTTCCGCAATCCTATTTCAAGAAATGAAATCGTTACACCCGTCATCCGTCGAAGTCCAATTTATCAAAATCCTAAACTATGCACGGGGTTATACGACAAAAAAAAGCTATTCCAAACGAAGTTACATTGCGTCATGATCGTTTTTTTCCTGCACAGTGCTTAAAATCGAATACGGTCGAACCTCATTAAAACGAACTTCCAGGGACCATTTGTATGTTTTATCCGAACAACAATACGCAACAAACAGGATGAGGATCGGAAATGTGGTTCGTCTTAACCGTGCTCGAATTAACGAGGTTTGACTACATTAGAATGTCCTACGTCGTTGGAGTTTACCTTTTCTAGTGGCTTCCTCTGCTTCTCGGAGGGTTTGCATTATTCTGGAAAGTGCCGTGAAGTCTGTCCGGAAATCCTTTGGTGCTTGTCGTTCCATACCGCGCTGAGCCTGGTCGATCACGATCTCATTCACTCGCATCAATTCTAAAATTTTCTCAAATGCGTACAAATATCCCCCCTCGATGAGCTCTAAACATCCTTTCCTCCCTACATCATACCTATATCTTGGAAATGGAAGAGAATAGATGAACAATGAAGGGGGGGGGGGAGTCTCAAATTACAAAAGGCGTTGCTAAATTTGTTTGAAGCAATTCAAAAATTTCATCGATTATTCATAGAATAAAGCTATTCATTTGTTCTTATTTCAACCAAATTGTACTAAAAGATTGTACCCTGTTCGGCATGTTTTTAGACAGTATATTGCAATGTTGCTTGTCTTTTAATGATGCCTGATATCTCTTTTCATTCGAAACATATATGTGAGCATGCTCATATTTTAGCATTCGATAAAGCTCAGAGTTTCATTCGGTGAGCTGAGAGCTCTATCTTCTAAAAATGCCAGTTCTGAGTGCCCCTGAATTTGTTATTGTTCAAGGGGGGAAGACCCAGACCATATATTTTTTACCAATTTTCTATTATTTTTCATGTCACCGTTTCACATGTGTATTCTGTACGAGTGAAATTAACATAATTTTCCAACAAGTATATTATTGTTAACAATCTGTAGCCTCAAACAAAGGAATAAAAGTTTTTTCATTTTCTTTAGGGAGATTGGCATTAGCGTTTTATACAGGTTGTATCATTACTCAAAACATCAATGGTAAAGATTTGCCGCTAGAGAGCGTTGAACCAAGGCTTCACTAGATAGCGTTTTATACAGGCTGCTTCATTACTCAAAACCAGTGGTTGGAAAAACTACATATTTTTTGTAGCGAACTACAACTACTTTCTTATAAATGTAGTTAACTACAGCTACAACTACTTTTTTTTTAATGTAGCGCGCTACACTACTTTTGAAAAGTAGTCGCTACTTCGCTACTTTTCAAAAACATATGAGAAAAAAAAAATTGAATTTTCATTGTAGGAATTTAATTTTGAGTTTCAAGGGGGTTGGCAAGGGCGTAGCTAGGGGAGTGCAGCTGCACCCCCTAGATCAGAGTCAATGGGAGGTCACTGTGACCTCCCATTTTATTTATTTTTTTGACAAACGATTTTGTCCCCTTTCCTGCTTTTCATTGTAACATGCTGATGCAGACAAATAAGTTCGTATTTTATTACTCGGTGAAATTTGGAATTTCATTCGGTCATTGAGAGTCTCCCCCCCCCCCTTCGCCTCCTCTCCCACCAATAAGTTTTAAGTCCTTGGCGCCACATCAGAAAATCAGCTTCATTCTTTACCTAACACGGATCCTTGTACCAAACCCAAATTTGTCTTTTAGCATGAAAACAACTTTTTTAATCTGAGTATGCGAAGAATAAAAATTTTAGGGTGAAATATTATAAGTAAGCTTGCCTGTTTTTGAGGAGAAAATTTTTAATTTACCGAATGAAACTCAGAACTTTACTGAATGATTAAAAAAATGCATTCTTATCTATGTCTACCAAAAGAGACGTGAGGCATCACAAAAATGAATAAATTAATTAATTAAAGAAAAAAATAAAATAAAATGAAGTTCAGCCTTGCAATACTGTCTCACTGTTTTCAAATTTCATCAGCCAATTTGTATCGGATAAGAACTTTTTGGGAGGTCACAGTGACCTCCTATTGGGGTGCTACTGCTTGCAGGCCCCTAACGTGAGTCCTGGCTACGCCCTTGGGGAGTTGGGTCTCGGTCTGAACACCATCCCTATTAATACGCCACCGATAAAATGAAATGAAAACGTTTTTCCAATTGTGTCAAATGATGTCAAAAATATTTAATAATTGATTTTTATTATTTTAATATTTTTCAATACTCCGTCACTAAAGAAGCAAAACTAAAGAAATATGAAAAACATACTAAACGGTACTAGTATTCATTATGAAATATTAATAAATAAGCTATCTGAAGTGTGAAACATAACTAAAAATGCTTAACTTACTTCAATATGCAGTTTTAAATTGTATGCGGGTGACTTAGAAACAGAAAGTTTTTTGTTCAAAGTGCAAAGTTTGCACGAAAATCATTTCAATAACTGTGAAGTATTTATTATACGCCGGCCAGGGCAGCTCGATATTGTCATCTTCTATCAAATTTGTATCCTCTTCTATTAAAATTGCTGCCATGTTTGGTGGACATTGGAACAATAATCCAATTGAGCATTGAGCGCTAAAGCATTCATTTACATGACATTCTCGGTTGCTATAAAACACTAAAACTCAGTTATCGCTCATTCATAAATTTTCCTTCCTCAGCCATACACTATATTCAATGCAAATATTGGCGGAATATGAAAATGGTGCCGCCAAAGAAACCAATGCCGTCTAACATATAGAACTTATGGCGTCAAAATGATATGCCTGAGGTCAGCTCGAATTTGTATGATTCATTTTTCTCACTGCTTTCGCAAAGGAAATCGTGTACGATATGCGCCAGTCAGACGCGATTGAATCTTTTTTTTTTTTTCTGTTTTTTTTTTTGCTCCATTAGAAAGTAGTTTTATGAAATCGCTACAAACTACAACATTTTTGTATCGCGCTACTCACTACACTACTTTTTTTAAAAAGTAGTGCGCTACACTACAAACTACTAAAAAATGTAGCTACTACAGTAGTTTCGCTACTTGTAGCGCGTTACTTCCGACCACTGCTCAAAACATCAATGGTAAAGATTTGCCAGCTAGAGAGCGCTGAATGAGGACCACCCAAATGTTTGTTTACATTTATTAGCATGTTGTTTCTGCTGTAGAAAGTGATGTTTATCCTATCTTTAAGGGTTAAAAAATATTGATATAGTTAACTGAAGTGGAGTACAGAGTAAATTGATGCCGAAGGCCTTATTAGTACTGCTTTTTAGGGGAAATAAATTCACTTTTCAGGTAAAGTTTGCCACAACTCATGATTCAGTCATTCAACATTCATTCATCTGTTTACTTACTTCGAATTAGCAACATATAGCAATGGCGTTCAATTTTGACGTCTCTGCATTAATAAAATATACGCTTATATTCGCAGCCGATAAATAAAAATGTAGCAATGAAATAATATTGTTCTATTTACTACTTTGTTTCATTATTGTTGCTCACACGATCTTAATTGCTACGCAAAAGCTCAGATGTTCATTTTGATAGCGTTGACCCATCAGAGCGATAAATGGCGAATCTATTCGTAGGGACATTTCCTTTTGATGCCCCAGAATGAATGCCCTGCAATGAAGCGATTGGTGTTCAACGGAAAGACGATTGACAACAAAACATATTAATTTCTTTAGTAACAACGAAATGAGCATATATAATCGCTTGGTACTAAAGAGCAAGTACGAAAAAAATAAACAAAACTACAATTTAACGACGACCAACTGTAAAATTTTGTTTTCATTTACACAAAAGAAAAAGGTAATGTACTTTTTATGTTAAATTTCACACATTGATAATATTTCGATAATTGGGAATCTGGTGTGGTTGCCAAATTTTTGGCGATAATTACTTTATTTTGTTGCTCTTTAGTTTATGTTTGCGAAGGAAGTATTTCCCTCGCTCATAAATTGGCCACAAAGATTTAACGCCAATAGGGAAAGATAACCAGACTTCCAATCACCGAAATCTTCCCTTTTTTGTTTCTAATTTCACACATACGTTTAATACTTAAAAGTAAAATAATGGGCCAACTGAAAAAAAAGCTGCGAAATAATGTGAGAATTCTTATTAAAAAACTCGCCAAATCAACTTTAAAAGCTCCATTAGCATGTAACATAATAAGTTTAATAAATATATCGAGCCAAAATGCAAAATAAGAGAAAAAAAGCAACCATGAAGACGATGCAAGCTTGAAATTTTAATCTTCGCTTAGGTGGTAAGAAAATACATCGCCAAGTTAAAAAACGTACCTATAACTGAAACGTACATACTACCAAAGATCTCGGTTATTGAAATATTCTCAAAAGCTTTACGGAGAACAAATTCTTGATGTGCTTTTCAAGATATTAGTGCCATAGTCATTCCAAAATGTCCATTAAAATGTAAAAAAATCGCCAAATAAATTAATTTGACAATCTAAACTCATCAAAAGTTTTGATGGAACTATCGTTACAAAATCGCCATTTATCGCTCTGCGGTGCCAGTGTCGTTTCATAGTTTAATTACAATTAGAATCAATTAAAATGAAAAATAATTCGCTAACTAATTAAAACAAGCCGTTAAATTGCAGAATAATTCAGCAAATCGAACAAGCTATTAAATGACGTTAAAATATAATAAAATAGAATTGAATGCCAAATTGTAAAATTGTCGCCAACAAATTAAATTTTAATTTTGTCTTTTATTATCTGATTTGTATATGATGTTAGTTACCACAAAATTCGATAGATGTCGCTAGGCGACATCTATCCGTTTTTATTCCAAGGATTTTGATCAAATGAAGCAGCCTGTATAAAACGCTATCTAGTGAAGCCTTGGTTGAACAAAGGCCACCCAAATGTTTGTTTACATTTATTAGAATATTGTTTCTGCTGTAAAAAGTGATGTTTATCCTATCTTTAAGGGTTAAAAAATATTGATATAGTTAACTGAAGTGGAGTACAGAGTAAATTGATGCCGAAAGCCTTATTAGTTCTGCTTTTTAGGGGAAACAAATTCCCTTTTCAGGTAAAGTTGGGCACAACTCATGATTCAGTCATACGACATTCATTCATCTGTTTACTTTCGTCGAATTAGCAACATATAGCAATGGCGTTCAATTTTAACATCTTTGCATTAAAAAAATATACGCTTAAATTCGCACCCGATAAATAAAAATGTAGCAATGAAATAATATTGTTCTATTTACTATTTTGTTTCATTATTGTTGCTCACACGATCTTAATTGCTACGCAAAAGCTCAGATGTTCATTTTGGGGCGCGTTCAGAGTACGCGCCCGAGCTTCCCGGGAAGCCCGGGTTCTTCCCAAAGCGTTCAGAGCTGCCATTTGGAACGCCCGAACTTCCCAAATGCTGTCCAGAGTAGACGCCCGAGCTTCCCGGGCTCAAGCACAAGCAACCCAGGAAATTTAGCTGGGCCAAGGCTTCACTAGATAGCGTTTTATACAGGCTGCTTCATTACTCAAAACATCAATGGTAAAGATTTGCCCGCTAGAGAGCGCTGAATGATGTGTTTGTTTACATTTATTAGCACGTTGTTTCTGCTGTAAAAAGTGATGTTCATCGTATCTTTAAGGGTTAAAAAATATTGATATAGTTTACTGAAGTGGAGTACAGAGTGAATTGATGCCGAAGGCCCTCTTAGTACTGCTTTTTAGGGGAAATAAATTCCCTTTTCAGGTAAAGTTGGTCGCAACTCATGATTCAGTCATACGACATTCATTCATTGTTTACTTTCTTCGAATTAGCAACATATAGCAATGGCGTTCAATTTTGACATCTCTGCATTAATAAAATATACGCTTTTCTTCGCAGCAGATAAATAAAAATGTAGCAATGAAATAATATTGTTCTATTTACTATTTTGTTTCATTATTGTTGCTCACACGATCTTAATTGCTACGCAAAAGCTCAGATGTTCATTTTGATAGCGTTGACCCATCAGAGCGATAAATGGCGAATCTATTCGTAGAGACATTTCATTTTGATGCCCCAGAATGAAATGTACACTAATGAAGCGATGGTGTTCAACGGAAAGACGATTGACAACAAAACATATTAATTTCTTTAGTAAAAACGAAATGAGCATATATAATCGTTTGGTACTAAAGAGCAATACAAGTACGAAAAAAATAAACAAAACTACAATATTACGACGACCAAATGAAATTTTTTTTTTCATTTACACAACATTAAAAGGTAATGTTCTTTTTATGTTAAATTTCACACATTGATAATATTTCGATAATTGGGAATCTGGTGTGGTTGCCAAATTTTTGGCGATAATTACTTTATTTTGTTGCTCTTTAGTTTATGTTTGCGAAGGAAGTATTTCCCTCGCTCATAAATTGGACACAAAGATTTAACGCCTATAGGGAAAGATAACCAGACTTCCAATCACCGAAATCTTCCCTTTTTTGTTTCTAATTTCACACATACGTTTAATACTTGAAAGTAAAATAATGGACCAACTGAAAAAAAAGCTGCGAAATAATGTGAGAATTCTTGTTAAAAAACTCGCCAAATCAACTTAAAAGCTCCATTAGCATGTAACATAATAAGTTTAATAAATATATCGAGCCATTATTATCATTGAAACTTAAATTAAAATGCAAAATAAAAGAAAAGAAGCTACCATGAAGACGATGCAAGCTTAAAATTTTAATCTTCGCTTAGGTGGTAAGAAAATACATCGCCAAGTTAAAAAACGTACCTATAACTGAAACGTACATACTACCAAAGATCTCGGTTATTGAAATATTCTCAAAAGCTTTACGGAGAACAAATTCTTGATGTGCTTTTCAAGATATTAGTGCCATAGTCATTCCAAAATGTCCATTAAAATGTAAAAAAATCGCCAAATAAATTAATTTGACAATCTAAACTCATCAAAAGTTTTGATGGAACTATCGTTCCAAAATCGCGATTTATCGCTCTGCGGTGCCAGTGTCGTTTCATAGTTTAATTATAATTACAATCAATTAAAATGAAAAATAATTCGCTAACTAATTAAAACAAGCCGTTAAAATGCAGAATAAACCAGCAAATCGAACGAGCTATTAAATGACGTTAAAATATAATAAAATAGAATTGAATGCCAAATTGTAAAATTGTCGCCAACAAATTAAATTTTAATTTTGTCTTTTATTATCTGATTTGTTTATAATGTTAGTTACCACAAAATTTGATAGATGTCGCTAGGCGACATGCATCCGTTTTTATCCCAAAGATTTTGATGAAATGAAGCAGCCTGTATAAAACGCTATCTAGTGAAGCCTTGGCTGGGCAGATAGGTCACGTGTTTGGGCGTTTAGCAAAGGATGATGCTCATTGGCTGAAATTTATTGCTCTTTCGTCTGCTAGGATTTACGAAGAGTGACTAAAACAAAATCTTGAAAACACGCACACAATGTCAAAAATACGCACACTATTTGCTGTGATGAATCTGAAATGGTACATTTCCTTGAGAATCGGTCATTGCAGGAACAATCCTGTCAGATAAGCGAGATCAATGAAATTCTTTACTTACTGTTAGGCCTATTTCATCGTAAATTCCTTCATTTAAAATAACATATTTCTCATTAAATTCGATAAGTCATTTCGATCCCACGCTCAACCATGACGGTAGATGAACAATATTTGCCGCCAAGGTTAAGGATGGCATCATTTTGGGCCGAAATATAGGAGCGAATGCAGGATTGTTCCTGCATTGACCGCCGCATAACTTTCTGCTGTTGTGTCCGCCATTTTGTTTCTTCCCGAAAGGCACAAGTGCTGTCCAGACCACAACTTCCCGGGCTCGGGCCGGGCAGCTATTTATGACGTCACTGCTTAAACGCCCGGGCGGCCCGGGCGAATACTCTGAACGCAGCCTTGATGGCGTTGACGCATCAGAGCGATAAATGGCAATGGCGATAAAGACATTTCATTTTTTCATTTTGATGCCCCAGGATGAAATGTACCGTAATGCAGCGATGATGTACAACGGAAAGACGATTGACAACAAAACATATTAATTTTTTTAGTAACAACGAAATGAGCATATATAATAGCTTGGTACTAAAGAGCAATACAAGTACGAAAAAAATAAACAAAACTACAATATTGCGACGACCAACTATCATGGCGAACTGTGGACTGAATTTTAAAAAGTTCTATGGCAACCCGTTGGTAGTATTGGCTCGCTTAGCGAATAGATTTTGCCATTTATCGCTCTGCGGTGCCAGTGTCGTTTCATAGTTGTTTAATAATTAGAATCAATTAAAATGAAAAATAATTCGCTAACTAATTAAAATAAGCCGTTAAAATGCAGAATAAACCAACAAATAAAACAAGCTATTAAATAACGTTAAGATATACTAAAATAGAATTGAATACCAAATTGTAAAATGGTCGCCAGCAAATTAACTTTTAATTTTGTCTTTTATTATCTGATTTGTAGAAATGTTAGTTACCATAAAATTCGATAGATGTCGCTGGACAAGGACCACCGTTTTTAGCCCAAGGAAATGATGATTTTATCCCAAGGATCAAATGAAGCGGCCTGTATAAGACGCTATCTAGTGAAGCCTTGGTTTTTCTGATGAATCGGAAATGATTGATTTTTCAAACACCAGACCAGTGGTTGATTTGTTATGGAATAGATCGTCAATAATCATGTACCTCCGTAAAAGTTCTTTTTCTGCGAGCGCAGTATAAATGCAGAGAAAACAACTTTCCCTCTTTAAATGTAGTCATGGAACTATGTTGCGCGTTAAGGTGATTCCGCCACAAAAAGCACCAAAAAAAATTGTGAATGGAATATAAAAACTAGAGTGTGGAATTATCACAACGAAGAGTATGCTAAATTGGCGAAGATATTTCTTATTGCCAAGGCTAGATAGCGTTTTATACGCTTTTTAAGACGCTATCTAGTGAAGCCTTGTTATTGCTGAAATTACTGCTATTTCTGCTTGTTTTTAACTTTAGTTGAATTTTTATTGTTTTTAAATGGCTTGATATATTATTAACATGACGGATTGTTTTACTTTTAACTATCTTTTAGTGGATCATTTTAAACTTTAATAGAGATTTTAAAAACATTTAGTGAACTGCATTAGTTAAAAATCTAACATTTAATTTTAAATTTCAGCAACATTGTTTTCGACAACGTTCGGCAAGCGGATAAGGACTAAGTTTTGATTAGTTCGGCGATGAATTTTAAAACGCGCCAGGTGTGTCTACATTATAATAATTCTCCAACTGGAGGCAAAAAAATTGGGAATTTAGAAACTGACGTGGCCAGATTGTCACTAAAATTTGGCTTCCGCGGACATTTTTTAGTCAACGAATTATTCTCTAATTCTCCTTTAATAATGCTGTAAAATCTTGAAGTTCACTACATTCATTGACATTATACATTTTTGGACTGGCCCTCATTCCATAATTTTCCAGGGAGAAGAAAGGAGGCAAAGGTGCAAACTCAATGCATTTTATATAGGGGCGGGGGGGGGGGGAGGGTGCAAATTTCACACAAAAATATACGTAAGTATATTATGTTCCTAAATGCATCCAAATAATGGAAATGTTTTTGAAAAAAAAAAAGCTTATTTTTGTTTTTGAAACTTAAAAAATAATTTTATCCTTAGAAAAGTAAATGAATATAAAAAAATTAAGTTAAATTATTAAATAAATTAATAAACTTTTTTTAAAACAGAAACATTCACACACTGACTTTCAAAAACATGGAAGTGAAAAATAATTTCTTAAAACTCACTTTTTCGTAAACATTTTTTCATAGAAAGAAAAGTAATGAGTCTTGGAATGAAAAGATTTTATCTTAAATACTATATGAAAAATACGATACTCATTATAATAGTCCCTACTACGTTTTGTAATCTTTAAATTTCATTCCACACTCTATATGAAATACTACAAATTAATATCGAAATTCACACAGCTTGTATGAATTTATGTCATGTTTTCAACATTGTGGCTTTAAATAGTAGTGCGATGTACCATCAAGGCAGTGCTCGTGCTATAAATGAGCAGAAACATCTTTCGCATTAAAATAAAAAGAAAGATTTTGCTTTGATAGTTGAAACGTGTATAAATAATTTTATCTAAGCTCTCTCAAGCATCTTCCATGAAGTAATAAAAACAATCTTGACACATTGAAAACAACTGTCCGTTAAAACTATTAAAATTAGAAGTAAGAAACAGCAAAGAATTTTTAAGACGTAGCTATGGCAAGACAATAAAACGATAATAACGGAATGAAAAAGAGAAATTCGAACACAGTACTTGAAACGCCTGTAACTTTTTTTCTGTTTGAGATGGAAGAATGGATCCTCGACCGAAAGTCGAGAGACATCTGGGGTTAAAAAATATCATTCTATCCAATGGTGTAAAAAAGAAAACTGTAAAACAATTAGTTTAATTTTTATCGATGGTTTTTATGAGGAAAGTAATAAAATAAATCGAGCGAAGCCTTGGAAAAAGTAAGTTTTAAAAGCAAACAACTCTCACTGTATTTAAGATGGAGAATTGGAAGAAATTGCGTCGAACGCAAAAAAAAAAAAAAAAGAAAAAAGAAAAAAAAAAATGCTGTTTCCAACGACATATAACATTAATATGTATCAGTAATTTTTAGCCCCAATATTTGGCGATTTGTGTGAAAATTGACTTGAACTGGATAGAGCCGCTACTGGAAAAAAGAAAAAAGTTTGTCGATTTTTTTTCCAACTGGTTCCCAAACCTTTCCGGAGCAAAAAGGGACAAACGCTGAATTTTTAGAAGAAAGCCGTTTCGTGATGCTCAAGAACCGATTAGCACAACTATCACAGAAATTCGATACAGGTGAGTGTGGACTCCGTGGGACACTGGTGCTCTTTAAAGCGTTTCCCCACTCCCCAAATTTTTATTCAGCTGCTCTCATTTGGAACGGTTGGTTAGTTTGTAGCTTGAATAGCTGTTTACGTATATTTATCAAGTTCGTTTTGCCTTTGAATTGTAGTAGGATTTTAATATTTTTTCTAATTATAATGAGCGCTCCATTAAAAATTAAAACTTAATTTTCTTCCGGAAGGGAAGCAGGATTCTTATTTTGTTCAACTCGTAACGTGTATTTTAATCTGATTCTTGCTAACAGGCTTTAAATCTTTGCGAACCGAATAAGATTGCAAAGCAATCTTTGATGGTTGATGAGCGGCAGCGAGCAGTGGGTAGGTCCCTCTAGTATTATAAATATTTTCTCGCCCTATCAATTCATGTAACCAGCTAAACCATGAGGGGATCATAGAGTACAGAAATTAGCCGTAGACTATAATAATAAGATTTATTAGGCTATGAAATTAACATAGAGATAAAACGCTATACCTTAAAGGACAGTTAAAGGAGATGGACGTATATGATAAAAAATATATAAAATGTTTTTTTTTCTAAAGATTACTTTGAGAAGCTTGGTTTACATTGAAAAGTATGAAATAAAATAAGTACACGATTTCTTGATTACAGCACTAAAATATAGCAGTTAATTTTAAAATCTGCTCCAAATATTGCAAATCGAATTTAATACTAATTTTGGACAGGTATAGGGTCATGGTGATCAACGTAACATTTTCAGCTGATTTTCGAACATTTTTTTCATTTGGAATTTAAGGAATAAATAATATTTCGAGAGGGATCCACGTTCATGCCCTCACCGCCTCACCCCTTCTTTCTTGTAAGGTTATCAAAACCAAAGGCATAAAATAAAAATTTTAAGGACTTAAATTTCTAACATTTTCTGGAGAACCATCGAGTTCACGTTTTGGGACTTTTGGGTTCATTTCTAAAGTCGGTTGTTCCTAGTCATTATAGATGATTGAACTCAATTTTTAAATAGTAAAAAATATTGGAATTTATAAATTAGAATCAAATATTCTAATTTCAAATTATTTTACAACCCTGGACATCGCACAACATATATTTCTGTTGAATATGTCATTTATAATTAATCTTGTATCGATTTTTATAAAATTAGCCGATCTCCCCCCTTCAACTGAAATTCTAGACATGACACTGATTTCTCCTTCCAGGGCCGTAGCGAGGGTAAAAAAGTCAGTGTATGTGTGAAATTTGCGGCCCGTAAGTATTTCAAACGCATGTTAAATACAGAAGGACAAACGAATCAGTTCAGCTTATTTTTTAAGAAGCTTATTTTTTAATTTCACCCAGAAATAGGGAAGGAGGTTATGAGGACATTCCTCGACTAATTAAAATAGAGGCTCAAGACCCACAATACTTTGGAGTTCTAATCTCTACGTTCTATCTTTTAAAGTCAATGCAAAATAATCTTAACCTTTATCGTTGTGTGAGTGATAGTCTTTTTCGGGGTCATTGTATATAACTCTATACAGTGTGATTCAAAACTTTTCGTACGAATTTCGTGGAGAGGTAGGGAATACGTCATGAAACCGATTTCAAGTAGGAAAGTATGTCCGCAAACATCATCTACATGAACAAAATGGACAAGTAAAAATAACTTAAAAAATGAGTTCAAGTATGTGATAAGGAATGTGACTTTTATTACGGAGAAAGATAAAGTACAAGTTCAGAGTAGGTGCTCAAAATTGCTTACATTTACACGAACACATAATTCACAGCGCCGTTGCATTAATCGCCGAATATTTTCAAAAATGCCCGGCATTCCACGGACAGTGCCTGCGGCTGCCTAGTCTCGTCATTTCAAGTTTATCCAGGGCGGTCAAAGGGTGCAAACACATTGCAAATTCATCGGAAAACCACGCCCACTAAAATGTAAATACATTGATTTCTTAAAGCCAGGGGGGGGGGGGCAATTGCCCCCCAGAGGTGGCGCTAGGAAATGCCCGACAGGGGGGCAAGCTGCCCGACAGGGGGGCACAGGTATAAGTAAAAAGTTTCGTATAATATGCAGTTATTTTGAAATTCAAGTCCTAAACGCTATTTTAGACAATCTTTAATTATGTAGAGGGGCAATGGTACACTACACTGGATATGTATATATTTTTTAGTTTTAAGTCTAAAAATCCCATTTGTTGGAAATTTTTGACTAAGTTGCAGTTTTATTGCAGATTTCTTAATTGGAGAGGGACCACGTGTGGTACAATTTTTAATCAGAACCACTTGTTCACAGTTTCTATTTTTGAGAAATAAAGCGGCTTCTTATTAAAAAAAAAAAGTACAGGAGCATCGTTTGATTCGGGACTCTGCCCCGAAATATTCTTAAGACTCCTAAAAACGCAGTTATTGGGCGCCTTTGACGACAATAGGGTAAGGGTTGTGGTACAGAGACTCTCCCAGAAATTATTCAAAATTGCCCCCAAAACAAAAATTTTATGTGCTTCTTTTCGACAAGGTTTTTGAAAATCTAGTTGGCTTTATAGGTTGTTGTTGTTTCTTAGGGGGGGGGGGAGTAATTTTAAAATTTCCTATTTCTTGATTTTTTCCCCTTAAGAAAAACGAGAAGATAACCTTTGTCAGATGGGGGAGGCTGCCCGGTGACCTAACTGATAAAAAATCGCCCAGTTTGACTCTTGGAGATGGCCCTGGTCAGCTGCCCCAATGAAGCAGTGGCGTAACTATGGGGGGTGTTTTGGGGACAACCCCCTCCCCCCCCGAAACGTTGGTCCAAAAATGCAAAAATGAGATGAAGAAATATAAAAAATCCTAGAATGAAAAAGTACGACGATTCTCCTGTGAATATCATAGTGTTACAGACTTCATTGCCACCCCCTCCCCTTCCCAGAACCATTAAGGATCGTCTTTTTAAGGAAATAAATGTCAAAAAATTAAAGTGGTAGGCCTCCAAATCCCCCATTATCATCGAAATTCGTCTGAAATTGCGTTTTGGAGCTTAAATTTCGAAAAAGTAGCTTAGAAGTTAGTTCTGTTGGTTTTAGTTAGTTCTGTATCCTATCATTTTCTTTCATATTATTAAAAATGGTCGACAATCGTGTTTTACTGAATGAGTAAGAGATCGAACATCCTCTCTAGTCTGTGAGCCGAAGGCAGAAAAGATGCTTAGAAACATGGTTTCGTTTGCCAACTTCGGGGACTACAAAATGTGATATTTTTCTGAATCCTTAGAGTCTACAGATGAAAAAAACACAATGTTCCCGAAAAAATATTGTCTCATTAGTTTTTTACAGGTCATTAAAGATAGATGGCAAAATATGCGAAAATGGAATTCTAGGGGCGGATAATTACGTTAAATATCATATATATGTGTCTGTTTCTGCCTATATATTTATATGTACATATAGATGGATATATATATACTGTTTGATATTCTTTTCGGCGACTTTCCTCGAATTCGCGCATGCGTCAGGTCTCAACCGATTTTATGAAACAGGGGGTGATTGTGATAAGAGAGATAAGGAATGAGAAGGGATTTTTCTTTGTTTTGTTTTTCGTTACATTCGTATATTTGAGGTGTTGATTTGTGTTGGTGTTTTTTTTTTTTTTTTTGCTCTTCCTTATCATTTCTATAAAAATAAAATAATATCGGAGTACGTGGAAATGCTGCTATCGTGCATTTTCGTAATCAAGCTGTCTCCCTTTTTAAAATAGAACCATTCAACGTTGCTTGACAAAAATAGAGAGTTTTTCCGAAATTTCTCGTTTTTTCACAATATACACCTGGAAAATTATTGAAAATTCGACAAATATGTGTAGAAACACTGTTATACGAAGTTTGTTTAGCTTAAATTTTTATTTTAAACCAATTTTTCCCACCGTTTCCGCGATTTTTCGAGAAACCCAAAATTTGCTTCCCCCCCCCCACCTTTAACTCACCCCCAGGGTCGGGGACTTTCAGTATATTAACTTACTAACTACCCCTAACAATATTCTGTAGTCAAATACTCTCGCATATTCCATGCATTCTATAATGTATTCATTGACTGGATTATATAGTGCCATTAACGAAACAGCGAGATTAAGAACAAGCGGAAATGTGGATTGATACATTTTTGTGATTTTCTTATAGTAACTGAATCAAAAGACAAAAGACGAACAACAAAGAGTTGAACAACAAAAGTTGAACAAAAGACGTGAAGTAAGTATATTATGACTTATTAATATATTTTGCAACATAAAATCGTATGAAAAAGAAAAACTAGGGTAGAGAACCTGTTTATTGAAATTTTAAATTGCAAATATTTTGTGCAACAGCGCCACCTAGAGACAATTTTTGTTGTGAATGAGCCAACAGGCTAAGGAATATAGTCCCTATTTCAGTTACTAATTAAAACTTAATGAGACAAGGTCTGCTTGGGAACATTGGATTTTTCGATTGAGTACATCACTATTAGTTGATTTCAAGCAAGTTCCCGTAGTCCCTAAAATTGGTAAACGAACTTGAACGATATCGGTGCTTGGCCCACAGACTTTCGGTCCTGTCATGATCTTAATGGTTTCATTTAAAATTTTAAATTACATTTATTAAAGCACATCATACAATATGCATTACTTTTAAAAGCTCAAAATTGACGGAAAAAGTCACGAATCATATTTGGCGACGATTGACGTCGTTCAAAACTTACTTATTCGTGGTAACAAATCAGTCCCTTATATACAAGGGCGGATCCAGAAATGTTCCAAGGGAGGGGCGATTGAGTTTTTTTTTCTTACTTGCCCATTTTTTTTCTCCATGCACCCTTGTTAACACATGTTGGTTACAAATGTTTCGGTCTTCCATTTCGAAAAATTTCCAGATCAGAGCTCCGAATAATCACCCTTTCTCTTAATATCATCAAAAATCAACTAAAACTGCCTTTTTTGAACTTCAAAATCTAAGAACCGCTGTGGAAGAGTCCCTCAAAGTAAGGGCGATCGCCCCCATCGCCCCTCCCTTGTTTATGTATCCTATATGTATTTACACAAGCTATTTCAAATTTTTCCAGGGGAGCGGGGGCAAACACTGCATACACAATGTAAATTGCACCAAAAATGACAAAAACCACGCCCGCTTACATGTAAATTGATTTTTCAAAGCCGGGAAGGAGAGGAATTGACTCCCCCCCCTCCCCCAAATGACGGGCCTGTGACTTTATAAGTATTGGTTTTCTGAAAAACAGTAATAGTTAATTCATGTTCTAGAAATAAAGCAGCAACAAAAAATGTCTAAACTGGTTCTTATTTAATATCTATATCTCCTACACTAACTCCTTTCAGGACTGCAAGTTATGTAGCAAAAACAATAAACACTCAATTTTATAGGATTTAATTAAAATTTTGAAAAATCAAACGTCATTCAAAATAGCAGCGTAAAAAACGCAATATTACCGTATTTTTCGCCGTGTAAGACACACCCAATTTTAAATTAAATCCCCCAATTTTAATTAATCTTAAATTTATGCCGTATAAAACGGTGCGTCTTATACGGCAAAAAATACGGTATACAACAATGTCGTTCCACTAAAAGTTGCTCTTTGTGAAACATCGCCAAAAGGGGATATCAAGCAGGGGCGGATGGGGCCGGCGGGCAGCCGGGCATTTTCCCGGTGGGCCGCCTGTGTTTCGGCCGGTCGGCTGGTCTAAATTTTACAACTTGTGGCGTTTTTTTTATTTATTATTTTTTTAGACGGCCGGCCGGTCTAAATTTTAAAACTTGTGGCGTTCTTTTTTTTTTTTTTTTTTTAGTCGGCCGGTGTAAATTTTTGCAACTTGTGGCGTTTTTAAGTTTCTTAAAGTTTCTAAACTAGAGATATGCAATGCCATTCGTACGCAACCTGCCACTTTTTCAAAATTTTGTTCAAAACCTTTTGCAACGTGAGAACATTTTCTGAAAGGGGTCTCAAGGGCACTCCGATACTCTGGTTGTACACTAAAACATAAGTGGGAAAATGAGAAAAGACAATCCGAGTAAAATATGATAATTTTTTTAAACGTTCAAAGTTTCCCTTCAGACGCTAGACTCGTTCATGTTTTTGTACTTTTCACCTCTTTAGCCCCTCAGAAGAAAGTTAACCCATTATCTTTAACTTCCAAGTCAAAATAACGGCAAAAACACTGTTGAAAAAAGGAAATAAAAAACGGGATGAGGAGAACATTTCCCTAAAAGTGATGAGTGATTGGGAGAAAACGGTGGTCATATTTGGATTCGGGGGACCAATTTGCATAAGAAGCAGCAAGAGTGCCGACAAAAGAAATTTTAAAAGTTTTTTATTTATTCATTTATTTATTTTGATGCGCAGTGTGAGATTCATAGAGAGTGGATGGACTCTCTTATAAGAATTTTCATATTATATTGAACTAACGCTCTGAGATAGCCACATTTTAAATTTAGTATTAACAGATGCCACGAAGTGCAATATAGAAGCAGCAACCTTCTTCTCGATATTAAATTTAGCAGCTGTTTTTTTCAAGGACTCTCACAAACGAATAGACGTGTGGGGTAATATTGTGAAAAGCAATAAAAGACTTAAAGTAATAGGTGAAATACGCTGGTGGGCCAGAGAAAATGCCCTAAAACGAATTTTTGGATCCTATGACGACCCAAGCGATTCTCTATGTGTTGAGTTTTTTCTGGCTTTAAATCAGATAGAAAATTGCCAACAAATTAACTGCGACAGTAGAGCTACCGCCAAAAATTTAAAAGATCAGTTTACCAAGTTTTCAACCATTTTTTGTCGCAAATATATTTAAGAGTTTTTAAAATCACGGGCTCCATTTCACGATATTTACAAACAGAGAGACTAAACATATTAGTTTGCAATAGTATGATCAAAAACGCTTTCGAACAGTTGAAAGAAATTCAAAGAGATTTCGACAATATTGTTCAAGCTTCTCAAAATTTTGTTGAAAATTGTTCAAATAAGCTAGAAAATGAAAATAAGAATGACATCTACATTGAAAATGAATTGAGCAGTAAAAGAAGGTGGAGTTATTCAAAGTGAACAATTTGCGTAGTTTTTTAATTATGTACAATTAACCGTTTTACTTTTAATGCTGAGAGCGATTCCATACCAAATCACCGAATGGGGGTCGCACGACCGACTCGGATTTTTTTTAAATTTGGTGCACAGATTGATGGTATAGAGGTATGAAAAAGCCCAAAAGGAAAGTTACCTGCTCCACTTATTTTCTGATATACATGCCCTCAAAGTTTGTCCGCCACGTCAAAATACTAAAAAAGTGATGTTATTTAATCATTTTTTATAAAAAATCGTACTCATGCAAAATAAAAGTGTTAGATATCTATGGAAACTAGTTACTCCAGGCATTCTGAAAAAAAATACTAGAAAGTTCATAATGAAAATTGCCAAGGTACAGGGCTCTTTGAAGTTGTCACCACAAAAACTTGATTTTGCAGATTTTGCTAAAATTCAGGCATTTATTACAAAAAAAGGCAAACAAAACCAAAGGTTTTCTCACTTTCTGGTAGTGTACAGGTCCTCCCTGTAAATTGCTACGCAATAAATTTTTTGGGTTTCTTACTCCTTCTTGGAAATATTTTAGCTTAAAAATAAGCCATAAGGCAAAAAATGCGTTTTTGGCCATCTTGGCAGCCATTTTTCACATAAAGGGGGAGCAGTAGAAACTTTAATTTTTTTTTAAAACAAGCCACTGATATGTTAGCTATTCACAGGAAAAGAGTTTACTTTTGGTTATTTTTCCCATTAAGAGATATCCTGCTGACAGTATATGCATGTTTTTCGCGACGACCATATGCTTTTGTTCCCCCTCTCATGGACTTAAAATTAATTAAACCAAAAAATAATTATATATTTATTATTAGCTGTATTATCTACTCAATATATCATATAATTTAATTTATTAAATCATTGAACAATAAATTAGATAATTGATGAAAACAAGAAAAAGTATTTCTCTGATGCCTGAGCATTATGCATTCATAATTATAAAGCACTAATACTTTCTTGAGAAATTACTTAACATAAATGAGCTCTAAATAGTTATATTATAAGCAATACCCAATCTTGTGATTGGGATACTCCTGTTTTTAATTGAAGAATTTCTTGAATATCACATGAATATCAGAAAAATAAATGAGGTCTTTTCGTTTGATGTAGGATACTTTATGACAAATTTCATTTGATGGGCTACTAACTGAGCATGGTGATAAAGAGCTATTAATTTCAGCATCGAATTCCATTTTACCTTATTAACAGTTAAATATTTATAAAATAATTAAATAAATAATTTAATATAAAGCCATGCTTGAAGAATTAAAATTAGTGCAACTAATTTATGCCCATACTGATCTTTACAAAACTCACATGTGTTGAGCACTGATAAGAACTGACAAGAATAAGTTTACGGTGTCTACCCCATTTCGCCTTCGAAACTGTGTGATGAGTCTGTCCCTCCCAGTGGGCTGGGTCAGTTGTCAATCAAACCATCGGGTGGTCAACTTAGGGATAGTTTCGGGGATATTTTTTCCCGAAAATTTCCCCCAACCGGCTCTCTTTCTCCCTACGCGTACGCACTGCACCATCCCTGCTGCACCCACCCACGTGGTTTTTTTTCATTCGGCGTCCAGCGTTCGTATTATCAGCATGGACAGTTTTCAGTACATCAATTCGAACAGAGGGGGAAAACTTTTGGTGTACAATAAGTATACTTATAGAATAAATACCAAAAGAAAGGACAAAATATATTGGAAATGTTCCACGGAAAAAGGCTGCAGAGCAAGAATTTGCAACAAGAAACGATGCCATAGAAAAAACTATTCTATTTTAATTCGACTTCCAGTAGCGATTGCAATTGCGGTCGCCTATAGAAGCGATTGCAATGGTGTTTCACTTGAATTCAGCCCTTAATAAGTTAAAAAGGCCTTTTATTTACTTGCTCAATTATAACTCAAGTTTAATATGGTGAGCTACAGAGATGTATAATAACTCATGTTAAATGCAACTTCATGAAGTTAAATACTTTTCGGGAGAGAAATAAACTTTGCAAACAATTGAAATATAAAACGCAAAAAAAATTCAAGTTGTCTTTGAAATTTTTTGAAAAAATAATGTAGAACATTTCTGTTATTTTTGCTTTTACAGTAATGCATTAAACTTTAATTTTACGAGAGCTTATGGAGTTCTCACGTAAGTTCATTTCAAAGAGAATCTTATGCATTTAATTTGATTTGTAATTTAACTATGTTTTGAAAAGAAATCTTTTTCACAAAACATAATCTCAAATATGATTCAATTTAAAAAGTTTACTGTTTTTGAAAATTTTTTTGAAATACAGGTGAGAACCAGTCATCCGGGATGTTTGGGACCATCGCTATGCCGGATATCTGAATTTCCCGGTTTTCTGGATCACTAAATAGCGCTGTTTGCCAATTGTTTATGAAGCCCAAATTACTATATTAATTTGCAAGCCATCTTAAAATAAGAAGAAAACGGTTCAGAAATGTTTGTAAATATCGGAATATTGAAAAATACTAGTGTTAAAATAATTTAAAAACCAAAAAATTTAGTTATTCACAAGACGAAAGACCCTCATATTCAAAAAAAAAAAAAGGGGGGGGGGAGGGGAAAGGGCGCACTTTTCGATAATGTTGTGAAAAGAAATAAAATTAAGGAAAGGGCAAGAAACAAATTTTTGAACATAAATTTCTACTAGTGTGTTAAATAAATTCGTTACTATGAACGCGTTTTTTTCTTCTTTCCAGTCTTGTGTTCAGTTGGGGTACAGAAACCCCGTCAATAATTTCTGGACACCCTGTATACTAGGGTGGAGCGAAAAAAAACAAAGTTTTGATTTTCGAGTCGTAACAGTGTGGAAAAGTTGCGATTGGTGAAGACTTACAAAACAAAGCAAAAATTTTTGAAATCGGATAATATCTTCCGATCCCGCAACGAGCCTGAAATTTTTAAAAAATTGAAATTTTCATGTGTTTTTAGTGGTATTTTAAAATTTTTATTTCAATGTTTCATTTTTATGCTCTTGGAAGGAAAGTTACGATTGGTGAAGTCTTCCGAAATTTTAAAAAATATATTGAAATCGAATAACACCTTCTGAGATCAGGAACAAAACAAACCAAAAAAATTGGAGAATTTCAGCTTATTTCGGGGAAATCATGCCTAATGATTGGAAATTAAGTGGAAATGCAAAGTTTGAAAAAAAATTGTGACGCTAGGAACATTTTGAAATTTTGTTAAAAAAATATTTAAATTTGAAATTTGGAAAAAATTATTCATTGTTTTTGCACTAATTTGTGTTTTTTATGCTTTTAGATGTAGTAAATATACAATAATACAAGCACACACACAAAGTTTTAGACATGTAAATCAATAATTGAAAAAAAGCAATTTTATTTGTCCACTGTAGCCTTAAGAGCAAGAATCTGAGAGAGTGTCACGCCTGTGATTCATGACCTCTCAGATTTTTACCAAAAAATTACCAAATGTTTATTATCTTATTGAAAGACCAAATCCAGAATGTTTTGCTCTAAAGTTGAGTTGTTTAGTTTTTATGGACCCCTAAAGTTGAAGGTGCGGCATCAAAAATTAAGCGGATTTTCAAGACATGGAAATCGCTGTGAGCCAAAACTCTTACCAGGAACTGTTTAACTCCAATTTTCTTTTTGTATATGAAATATAGAAGGTTGAAACTTTACAAAATGAATGTTAAATTTGTGGTAAGTTGTTGCCGTAAGATCAGTGAAGGCCCTCAAAACAGTGCATTTTTGACGTTTTTTAGCGTTTTTGAGGTCCAAAAACAGCTTGTACATTTCAGTTGGCTCGGCAAAAGTAGTGTCGTTTGAAAGACCAGTGTAAGCACTTTAAAATAATGTATAAATAACCGAGGAAAGTTCAACGTGCTTTTAGTTGCGTAAGGCCGAAATATGAAAAATGTCATATTTCACCGATATTCAAACGGTCATAACTTCCTCTGCCAACAACATATTGCAATATTTTTTTCGCCAATGTCATACTCTATTCTTTGTCTTAACAGAACAGTTGAGTCCTTTGAGGCGAAATGTGAAAAATTTTTTTACAAAAAATTTATTTTTTTCTGTGCATTTTTTGTAAAAAATTTTTTCACATTTCGCCTCAAAGGACTCAACTGTTCTGTTAAGACAAAGAATAGAGCATGACATTGGCAAAAAAAATATTTCAATATGTTGTTGGCAGAGGAAGTTATGACCGTTTGAATATCGGTAAAATATGACATTTCTCATATTTCGGCCTTACGCAACTAAAAGCACGTTGAACTTTCCTCGGTTATTTATACATTATTTTAAAGTGCTTACACTGGTCTTTCAAACGATACTATTTTTGCCGTGCCAACTGAAAGGTACAAGCTGTTTTTAGACCTCAAAAACGCTAAAAAACGTCAAAACTGCCCTGTTTTGAGGGCCTTCACTGACCTTACGGCAACAACTTACCACAAATTTAACATTCATTTTGTAAAGTTTCAACCTTCTATATTCCATATACAAAAAGAAAATTTCAGTTTAACAGTTCCTGGTAAGAGTTTTGGCTCACAGCAATTTCCATGTCTTGAAAATCCGCTTAATTTTTGATGCCGCACATTAAACTTTAGGGATCCATAAAAACTAAACAACTCAACTTTAGAGCAAAACATTCTGGATTTGGTCTTTCAATAAGATAATAAACATTTGGTAATTTTTGGGAGAAAATCTGAGAGGTCATGAATCACCTCATAATGCTAGGCGTGAGTTTCTCAGATTCTTGCTCTTAATCTCTAAACGGCTTTAATTAATGATCATTCAGTATAAGATTGCATTAGAAGGTGACAATATTTATTTCTTCAGTTTACAGCTGGAATAAAATAGGAAAATGTTTTATTTACTAGAATACTTTGAAATTCAAGAAAATATTTCGGAAATTTTGCCCCGCTTGACCCTTTAATTTCAGCTTCTTACTTTCAGTTACAAAAAGTTTGTTTTTGTAACAATTTTCTACGCTTTTTGCGAGTAACAAGGTATTCATAAGAAACCCTTCATATTCATTTATTTATTTATTTCAAAAAAAAAAAGAAAAAAAAGTTTCCTTTCTAAAAAGTGACAAAATTGCGTATTTTAAAAGATTCCGGGAAAATCGACAAAATTTCCCGGTTTTCTGGTTTCCCGATTTTTTGGTTCCCGAATAAAAGGTTTTGTACTGTACTTATAAGATTTTTAACGCATCTTACTGAATACTGCCGTGGGCAGGTAAAGGGCAGTAACTGCAAAATTTTCGATTTTCATTTTTTTGCATTTTTGAAATCTATGTTACATTAGTTTTATGGTACAAGCATCTTTTTTTGGTTTCCGATGAAAAAAAACTGTTTTTTAACCAGTGGTAATTAGCAGTAACTGCATTTTCCGTTACGATGGGCAGGTAAACGGCAGTATCTACATGTCTGCAGGATGAACATAATATGAATCGCTGTGCAAAACTTGCATCAAGCCGCAAAAATCGTTTTCCTCTGTACTTAAACTAAGCGAAAGTAGGGGTGCCCTAATGGGAGGTCACGGGAGGTCATTGGTCGCACTTGAATGTTCCCAAGGGGGTGTTTTATTCCTTTTGGGGGTGAATCAGTGTTAATATCAAAGCAGACTGAAGTGATATAAATCGGCGTTACCACTTGGCGATATATCGCCAAGCTTTTAGTCGCCAAGTGCTTGTCGCCAACTTGGTGACATATCGCCAAATTGGCGACAAATTTGGCGAAAAAATTATTTTATGAGTTAGGGTTCAATTTAGCGCGATTGGCGGTATTTTGCGAAAAATCCACTGAATGATGTTAAAATCGGCGATATTTTGAAAATGAATTGTTGTAAATCATTTTTTGCTTTGTTTCGTGGTACATTTGGGGCGTAAATGTTTGAATTGTCATCTTGCTCATTCCAAGCATTATTTTAACACTTACGGCATCTACTAAAAAAATGTACACGTACAAGGAAGTAGTGTGGGGTCCATACCACATGTTTTTCTTTCAAATAAAGTTTCTCTCCACTAGCAGACAATATTTTTCACGATTTCAAAGATACACAAGCCAAACTTGGCAGACGACAAACAAAAATGCAGCAGTGAAATGATTTTAATTACATTGTTTTGTTTTCTTTTAATTACAGTTGCTTTCATACTAACAGACGATAGTTTTTGTAGTTTAATCCCTAGCTGTTTTAATAGTGCTATAAAAAAAATCGTCAGCACAACAAGCATTTCAAGCGCTCTTTTTCTCAAAGTGATTTCTTGTTTTGATGCAAAGTACAAAGCATTAGCTGATTTGTAGTAATTTTAAAACATCTGGTGTGAACGCCACACTAATTCCTTTTACGTTTAAATTCTATAATAAATGCCTCAAGTGTTAAAATAGTGCATTAGAGTGAGCAAGATAACAACTCAAATATTTACACCCCCAGTTTGTCACGAATCAATGCAAAATAATGTTTTACGATGATTTATTTTCTAAATATCGCCGATTTTAATATGATTCAGTGAATTTTTCGCAAAATATGCCCAATAGCGCTAAATTGAATCCAAATTTTTTAAAAAAATCATTTTTTCACCAAATTTGTCGCCAACTTGGCGGCAAACACTTGGCGACCAAAAGTTTGGCGATATATCACCAAGTGGTTGTACCAAATCATATTACTCAATTTGCATTGAAATTAACATTGATTTAGCCCACAAAGGGGTAAAAGACCCCCTTGGGAACATTCGAATGCAACCACAAGGGGAGGTGCACAACTAGACCACCCTCAGAGCCTACATACCAAACTAGAAGCTTCTACGGCATATAGTTTTTGAGTTATGCGACATACACACATACGCACATACATAGAAACATACGTACGTACATACATACGTACATACAGACGTTACGAGAAAACTTATCGTAATTAACTGGGGCATGGTCGAAAAGGATATTTCGGCTGTTTATATGTTAGTAGGTACATATGCACGTGCTGATAGGTCGAAAAAACTACTCAACATTCATTCGGGGGCAAGCAAAATTAAAATATAGACCGAAATTTGAGTGAAATTTTCTTCGTGATCACAATACTTCCTTCACTAAGTAAAAGAAAGTAAAAATGGCTGAAGAATCATCAAGTTTTGCATCATATTTTGCATAATACAATACAGTTTCATTATACTTTTTAATTATATTTCGCGTTCGTTTATATTAAATCTATATCAAGGAACACGGTATTTATGTATATTTTAAAATAAAACATATCATTCACAATGCAATAATATATTTCGTAATAACATATCTACTTCGCATGTTGTCGAATATGTATAAATATTGGACATTTAGTAGCATACTCTGCAGTTACTGCCGACTGCCAGTCAATTCCGCATGACAATTAGAGTGAAAAGGGCAGGTAAAGGGCAGTATCTGCTTTACCTCTCTTTGCGCTTGCAAAATCAAAATTCAATCGATTACCCAAAAAATATATCGGTATAAACATATAGTATCGTCTATGTTCGAAGTTCAATGTTTTATTGATCTTTGTGGGAAATCAAAAACGCGTTTCTTCAAATATCTCGAAAACTCATTTTTGTAGATACTGCCGTTTACCTGCCCACGGCAGAATACATCTAAAACGTCTTCTCCATGAAGGGATCAGCATTTACACTAAGTAATGTATGACCCTATTGTGCAATTTAGGACCCTATTTTTCAATTTTTGCTAATTACTAGTTTCTACATGGTCCAACTCAGATAACTTTCAAATATATTCATTAAAATATATTTTGAATCCTACATATTTTTACAAAATTCTGAAATGCCATTATTTCAAAAATTTTAAATTACAGCTTAAAAAGAAACATTTTCATAAAGTATTCAAATTGCATAAAAAATTGCATATAAATTATCTTTGAAATGAGTTATTTAAAAAGTCGGTCGCTTCCACAGAACTTTAGTTATAATAATTTCAAGTCTGCCAATAAGGTTAAAAAAAGGCTTTTTAACGAAATTCAAAAAATAAATATTCAACAATTATAAATGTTAGAATTTTAAAAAATAATGTATACATTTAAGATGTCAAAAAGTGCAAATTTCGTGAAAATCTGGCCGTGTTTTTTTTTTTTTTTTTTGCTTTATTTGATAAGGAGTTACCCTCAGTTTAAAGTTTGGCTAGATCGCTAACCAGAGAACTAGTTTTACATAACTACGGCAGAAGAAATATCCCTAGAAAAATCCCTAACCCCCTCTCAGTAAAAGGCGAAGACATCAACTGTCAACTCAGCACTGCGGATATCTATTGTTCATTGGAAAGCACCTTATCGCTCCATTCATAGTGACATATCAATGGGAAGTTTCGAAGGCGAAATGGGGTATGAACCAAGTTTACTCACTAAAATACTAGTTCACAGATACTATAAAGCGTACATTCTATTTTCTACAAAATAATACTGCAACAAAGAACAAGGGTATAAAGGGGTAGGTACTAAAGAATTTCTTGAAAAATCAATTAAAATAAAGGAGCTTCGAATATTTATCTCATAGGCAATACCCAATCTTGTGATTGGATGTTCCTGATTGATGGCCATAAACAGGAGGATACCCTTGTTCTTTGTTGCAGTATTATTTTGTGGAAAATAGAATGTATGCTTTATAGTATCTGTGAACTAATATTTTAGTGAGTAAACTTTTTCTTGTCAGTTCTTATCAGTGCTCAACGCATGTCAATTTTGTAAAGATCAGTATGGGAATAAATTAGTTGCACTAATTTTAATTCTTCAAGCATGGCTTTATATTAAATTATTTATTTAATTATTTTGTAAATATTTAACTGTTAATAAGGTAAAATGGAATTCGATGCTGAAATTAATAGCTCTTTATCACCATGCTCAGTTAGTAGCCCATCAAATGAAATTTGTCATAAAATATCCTACATCAAACGAAAAGACCTCATTTATTTTCCTGATATTCATGTGATATTCAAGAAATTCTTCAATTAAAAACAGGAGTATCCCAATCACAAGATTGGGTATTGCTTATAATATAAATATTTAGAGCTCATTTATGTTAATTAATTTCTCAAGAAAGTATTTAGTGCTTTATAATTATGAATGCATAATGCTCAGGCATCAGAGAAATACTTTTTCTTGTTTTCATCAATTATCTAATTTATTGTTCAATGATTTAATAAATTAAATTTCATGACATATTGGGTAGATAATACAGCTAATAATAAATATATCATTATTTTTTGGTTTAATTAATTTTAAGTCCATGAGAGGGGGAACAAAAGCATATGGTCGTCGCGAAAAACATGCATATACTGTCAGCAGGATATCTCTTAATGGGAGAAATAACCAAAAGTAAACTCTTTTCCTGTGAATAGCTAACATATCAGTGGCTTGTTTAAAAAAAAATTAAAGTTTCTACTGCTCCCCCTTTATGAGAAAAATGGCTGCCAAGATGGCCAAAAACGCATTTTTTGCCTTACGGCTTATCTTTAAGCTAAAATATTTCCAAGAAGGAGTGAGAAACCCAAAAAATTTATTGCGTAGCAATTTACAGGGAGGACCTGTACACTACCAGAAAGTGAGAAAACCTTTGGTTTTGTTTGCCTTTTTTTGTAATAAATGCCTGAATTTTAGCAAAATCTGCAAAATCAAGTTTTTGTGGTGACAACTTCAAAGAGCCCTGTACCTTGGCAATTTTCATTATGAACGTTCTAGTATTTTTTTTCAGAATGCCTGGAGTAACTAGTTTCCATAGATATCTAACACTTTTATTTTGCATGAGTACGATTTTTTATAAAAAATGATTAAATAACATCACTTTTTTAGTATTTTGACGTGGCGGACAAACTTTGAGGGCATGTATCTCAGAAAATAAGTGGAGCAGGTAACTTTCCTTTTGGGCTTTTTCATACCTCTATACCATCAATCTGTGTACCAAATTAAAAAAAAATCCGAGTCGGTCGTGCGACCAACTTTTTTTTTTTTCGGTGATTTGGTATGGAATCGCTCCTAAGGAAGTTCCCCAAGGTTTGAATTAAAATGTTCGTCACTGTAAAAATTCCTGTCTTCACTTTAAAAAATTACTTACGTAACATTTTTTTAAGTTGAAAAAAAGAAAATGGTAATAATTTAGTTTGTATATATTATTTGCATGTGTGCTTCATATTCATTAAAATAATAATTGAAAATAAATATTATAAAATATGTTACCGTCATATGTAGTCAGTTTCTGAATAGTATGGATATTTTGAGGTTCATCATTGCTAAATTTTCACAGAATTAGGGCCCTGCTCCACATTAACGTAAAGCAGAAAAATAAAGCAGAAGCTTAAAATGGAGCAAATAGTGTTCCTATGGAAAGTACCCGGATTTTCGGTTTCTGCCTTCAGTTTCGGTCGCGTTTTACGCTGATGTGGAGCAGGGCCCTTAGATTTGTTTTTAGTACGCCACGCTCAATAGTTGTTAAATATTATAAAGCTAGTTCAATATTAAGTTTTTTTTTTTTTTTTTTTCATTTTTATACACATGCTACTTAATTACTTGCAATACAGTTTGTCATCATGTTGTTAATTTCTGAAAAGTTTGTAAATAAATTTTCCGATCGGAATGAAAAGTTTGAGAATAGATATAAGTTTAGAAATCGATCAATGTTAAATTTCAAAATTTCCCTCTTTTTCACGGAATTCTATTTTCTCTTTTTTTTCTTTAGAAAGCAATACGCGCTTGAAGGTGTATTAAATATTGCACCTTTTTTTCAATGCTGAGCGTTTTTCTGTTTTACAAATGTGCACACATTGTTGAACTGCGTATTAATTCACATAAAACTATAACATTTGTACATCCTAAAATGTGTTGTCACTATATTTAATTGTTGTATATGAATAAACTCGAACTAGATATAAAAAAAGTAAGTAAGTCAATTGAGACACAGTTTAAACTTTCGGTCTTCACTTTCATTTTACTAAGCAGCCTTTCAAGTTGACGAATAAATAACCCCTTTCAAAGTTCATCTTCTTTACTTAATGAATTTCCTTTAACTACTTCGTTATAAAAATTAAATCAGAAACTGTACGTTTTAAAACATGTGATCGTCATGTTATTAGTTTCTAAAAAGTATGCTAATAACGGATTCACTTTCAGTAGGGGAGGGGGGGGGATACATTTCTGCATAAATGTAAATTTAAAGATCGATCAGTGTTAAATTTCTAACTCTCCCCATTTTCACATAATTATATTTTGCCCCAGTTAAGGTCTCAAATATACAGGGTGTCCACTCCTATCGTGGACCAATGGCTAATTTCTAAACCGTTAGAGATAAGCATACAGTTCATTTAGGAAAAAATCTCCAAATTATGAAAGGAATTTTGGGCCTATTCAATGTTTTTCAAAAAATCAAATTTTGAAAGAGTTACGAAATTTAAATTTTTATACAGCCCCCCAGTCCTATCAATCATATTTAGTAAAACATTCTTGACACTGTAACGTTAAAACTAAAAAAAAATCACTGTTCTACCACAAAAATTGACAGAGTTATGACGTTTTGAAAGATCAAGATTTTGCATTATTTCATGACGTCATCGAGTAAGATGGCCTCGATGACGTCATGAAATAATGCAAAATCTTGATTTTTCAAAACGTCATAACTCGGTCAATTTTTGTGGTAGAACAGTGATTTTTTTTTTAGTTTTAAACGTTACAGGTTCAAGAATGTTTTACTAAACATGATTGATAGAACTGAGGGGCTGTATAAAAATTTAAATTTCGTAACTCTTTCAAAATTTGATTTTTTGAAAAACATTGAATAGACCCAAAATTCCTTTCGTAATTTGGAGATTTTTTTCCTAAATGAACTATATGCTTATCTCTAACGGTTTAGAAATTAGCTATTGGTACACGATAGGAGTGGACACCCTGTACATACGAAACACCATAGCTTTATTTCAATCCTGTGTTATATTCAGTTGAGTGTAAGAAATTTCAAAATCAATGTCTTCCTTCAAGCTTTTGAAATGTACGTTAAAAATGGATATGTAGAAAAAGATTTTGTATAAATGATTATGAAGAGCCAGATCAGTGTTCAAGTTCCATTTGTTGATCTTTGTCACAATTTTTCTTACGAGAAGCAGTACGCTATCGAATGCGTAGTAATAGTATACCATTATTTCAATTTTCAATTACTTATTTAAATTTATGTATAATCGGAGTAGCTGTAAGTATTAAAAATTTGTAGAAGTAAATTTTTTTAATTTGTATACGTATAGTGGTTTTATATTAAATAGAAAAAAAATTTGGTTTGTGTGTAAATTTGCATGTTCATCATTGAAATTTTTTTTAATGTAAAAGAAAGCATAATTTTGAATTAAAATTTACGAATTTTATATATACATATATCAGGGGCCGGTCTGTGATAAATGCCCGGGCCGGTACGGGGTGCTCCATCCGCGGCTGATATCAAGCCATAAAAGACAGCGACGCGAAACGAAACCGCGCGAACTGGCGCTCTTTGATCAAAAATAAAGAATGAGAATATCTGAAACGCCTGGCGGATTGATACTATGTTCGATTTTGATTTTATATTAAGTCACACAGCGAAAAAAGTGAGTGATTCAAAACGTATTTATATATTTTGAAATGAAAAATCGAGTAAAAAAGTAAAATTATGGTTGAAAAACTGTTTATTAAAATTTTAGATTTCAAATATTTTGTGCAATAGCGCCACCTAGGGACAACGTCTCTAGTGAAAGAGTGACCAGGCCAAGGAAAAGAGTTCGTGTTTCAATTACTAATTAAAATTTAATGAGACAAGTTCCGCTTGGGAACATTGGATTTTTCGATTGAGTACATCAATATTAATAGATTTCAAGCAAGTTCTTGTAGTCCCTAAGATTGGTAAACGAACCTGAACGATATTTGCACTTGGCCCACAGACTAATAAACTGAGACAATTTGGTAATGTTTGTTTCGCTTTCAAATATCATTTGTCCTCTTGCACTATTTTGAATTTGTACTTTCTTTTTTACAGGAATTGTTTAATGTGTGTCGTTTACTTGCAAAAGTGCTTTTTCGACAATTAAATTCAATTTCGTTCCACCCACTCAGCAGAGTTGGTCGGGGGGACGTCCCGTAATGGTCGCACTGTTGACGTCTGGAGGGCGCCTCGAGGGGACGTCTACAAGACGCCTGAAACCTCATTTTCAGTAAATTTTAGCGAAACAAAATGATCAGAAGGTGATAAAATTGTTTAAAATGAATGAAGAACGTATTTGCACTGCAAAAAAAGTTTCTTCATTCATTTAAAGCTTAGTTTTCTAATTGGCCTTATAACGTCATTGAATCGGTCGCGCAGACGTCTTCCAGTGACGCTCTGCTGACTCTTTGCACGGCTCTGGCTCTTGGATTGGTCGCTGGGGCGTCTTGGAGGCGTCGCTCAGGGGACGATTCTTTCAACGCCAGCCTTTTTACAACTGCTCTTCAGTATGATTCCGCCTCAAAATATATTCCCTACACCAAAAATAATAAATAAAACACCGATAGGTTTAAAATTGTATCGTTTTATATTCAAACAAATTATTAACGATAAAAATGCAACGAAAAGAGATTTAAATTTCCTACTTTGATTTTATTTTTTTCGACTGGATTTTAAGATATTCATCCGCAGCATTTCAGTTTGCAAACACTGTTTCCCGCCCGATTCGTGGTTGCAAGGTGAGTGAATAACTTTTCAATATTTATTAAAATATTATAGTAATAAGAGTAAAATGTATATTTTATTTTAAAAGATACCTCATCTAGAATTTGCTGTAACGAAGCCATGAGAAAATAGTTATGTGGAAGATTTAACATATTGTTGGTCGGTATTGCTTTGCTTATGGCTTTCTGTGTGTGTTAATGTTTGTGTTTCTCTGTTGTATCTGAAAAGAATTAAAGGGAGGTAAGTTCCTCGCTACGGAATGTAAATTACACAACTAATGAATGGAATGTTTTTCTTAAGCACGCGCTACTTTTTCGCATAAAATGTAAAATATCATGTTTCTGTAATTTTTCACTCTTGAAAGTTCTGTGCTAAAATTTTAGGTTTTGTAATGTGTGGTTTTATTATGCCAAAAAATAATTTTATTAGAAGTAAGTATTGGATTGTATTCAACTGTTTTAGTTTTTTCTGGATTATTTATTCAGTTGTGTTTACATTATGGATGCTTAGGAAATCACACTAATAGTAGAAATGTTTTTTAACTGGAATTCGCTTACTCCGAACAGCCATGTAGATTTACTTGATTGCGAGCTTGCTGCAAATGGAAACCATGGACCTTTGGCTCTCCCTGCGGCGCTAACTTTAGGAATTCCTGGTATATGATATGTAAAGGATATCCTATGAGATGTTAACTTTTAAATCTTACAATTTAAAAAATATGTACTATGTAAGTAGCCTTGTTATCATTTTTACTATTTAGTACACTTTCATTTGATTAGTAGGGACCAGGCTAAGGTTTTGAAGTTGTTTGCCAGTAAATTAGTCGAATATCAAAAGTCTTAGCGAAATTTCGAGAGTTTTAGTTGAAGAATTTTAATTATTTGTTTTTTTAATGTATTACTGTCGGCCCCGCTTAAAAGTATACTGTCGGTTCAAGAAATATTATTCAATTAAACGGGGTATTCGATTAAGCGGGGATCTTTAACATTACGTCTATGGCATCAGTTCCAAAATATTTCATTCCTATAAGTGGGGTATTCGTTTATCCGTTACCCGATTAAGCGGGGACAACAGTGCATGTATTTTTTCCCCAAGTGAAAATTTCTGACAATTTTCCATTTGCCAATACTTTAGTCAAATCCAGTTTTCGCCGAATTTTCATCACATTTGTCGAGGTGGCGAATGCTTAGCGCGGTCTCTGGATTAGCAATTTTTTTCCTTTGTTGTTGCATTGGTTTATATGGAGTTGTACACAATTAATAGCACTGCCTGATTGTGAAAACTCGAAATCTTGAAAATGGGACCGACAGTAAGACTTTGAGCATTTTTTAGAAGAAATGATGAAGCATTCAACAAATCTACAGTTCAGTGACTGATAAAGAAGTTAACTACTGTTTCATAATATTGTAAATAAATTGTACTCTGGTGAACACTTAATATTTTTCTCCATGTATGTTACATGCCAGTAATTATTTTAAAAGTTAATTTTTGAGTTTCTGCCATAAAAGTGGCCGGTTTTAACCGGTTTCTACCAGTGGTTTTTACCGCCTCGGCAGAAACCTGCCAACCCTGCCAGAGATTGTTTTCCGCTATTAGATAGAAGATGTTATTGAAGGAAAATATATCAGAATATGATTTTCATTGTATGTAACTGTTTTATTATTTTTTAAAAAGTTGCACAATTTATTGGACAGCCTATGTACAAGAGCTCAAAATATTCAGGGTTGGCCTTGGGACCAAGACAAGACCCATTTAACTGTTACTTCCAACTTACTAATTTTATCTTTGTTTACAATATTCAGGGTAGCAAACCAAACATAGAGTAAAATCAAGGATAGGCATTATGTCTTGACATTATGTTTAATTTTTTCTTTCAATTCTTTTTTAAGGAAAAGAAGTGTGAAAAAGACATGTAAGAATAGAATGCAAATGCCTTGATTCTGCCTTCTAGCCTTAAAGGTAATCTCCCTTGTATTAATTTTTCATGCGTTTTACATTTTTTTAAAAAAATGAATATTTGTTTTTTATTTGTCAGATTATGCAACTAACCTCTCTCTTCAATTTTATTTTCATTTATTGACTTATTTTTTTGTTTGTGTTTAAATAGGTAAAGAGTTTCTTGAAAGTTAAATCTGTGTGTGTCAGGGTTGGGTTTTTGACGTCAAAAACCAGTTTTTGACATGACATGTCGAAAACGTCAAAAACTTGTCGAAAACCTGTCTAAAACTCAAATACATTGGTTATTGAGATTTTTTATAAACATATAGGGCTTCTCATCCTGAAAAATATTAAATAAAAATTTATACATCTTATCAATCAAGTTTAATAAACATTAAATTAAAAAATTTAATGTAAATTATTTCTCATTCTTTTAAACTAACTTGTTTTGCCGTAAAAAAAGTTAAATATTAAAACTTAATCCAGCTTTTAAAGTAGTTTTGTTTAAATGTTTATATAACTATCAATTAGTTATCTTATCAATTAAGTTTAATAAAAATTAAATTAATAAATTTAATGAAAATTAATTCAATCTTTTAAATTAACTTGTTATGGAGTGAAAAAAAGTTACAAATATTAAAACTTAAATCCAAATTTTAGAGTAGTTTTGTTTAAATGTTTTAATAACTATCAATTAGTTATCTTATCAATCAAGTTTAATAAAAATTAAATTAATCAATTTAATGAAAATTAATTTGCATTCTTTCAAATTAACTTGTTATGCCATGAAAAAAGTTACAAATATTAAAACTTAAATCCAGTTTTTAAAGAAGTTTTGTTTAAATGTTTAAAAACTATCAATTAGTTATCTTATCAGTTGAAGTTAAATAAAAATTAATAAATTTAATGAAAATTAATTCTCATTCTTTTAAATCAGTGGTTCTCAACCTTTTTACAGGTACCGCCCCCTTCAGGGTTGAAAATTTTTTCAGTGCCCCCTTTGCGGACGGACGTAAAAGTGGAAGGGGGGACTTGACTGTTTTAACTCTATAATTTGGCCCAAATATATAGTTGAAAAATGACTATAGAGTAAAAAACTTTTGCTTTTTTTTCCCTTTAAGATGATTTTTAAAAAAAGTGGATCCTCTGAAAAACTGTCAGTAACAGCCAAGGGCCTAGAATGGGTCCATTAAATGAGTGAAACATTTTTAAGGTAAATAAGAAAAATGGTTTCAAATAAAAATGCACCGTTTTCAACAGTTTGTTTGAAAACCCATATATTTTGAAAAGTACACTATGTTCAAATATCGGATAAGTTCCTGAACAGTCCGATACCAAACAGTCTTGCTCTCATTTACTTGCAGCTATGCAATAGGAATCCCCTATTTATTACGCACGGATATAGGATTTTACTGCGACCAGGCAACAATACAAAGTCGCACCTTCTATTTTTCCCAGGAGGGACAAAGATTTAAACTATGGCGAGTACCTGCCACCTTTAAAGATTTTATAAATCAAGTTTTAATTGAAAAAAAAACTGGTATAAGTTGAATTTACAAATCACGAGATAAGTTCAATTTAGAGAAATTCTTTTTGATTAATTTATTGCTTTGTAAGTTAGATAAGATAACAAAAGTTATAAGTATGCCTTTGATGACATCAGAGTAAAGATGGCAGTGAAATATCTGGGATATCCTCTGAAATTTGTTTCAAAAACGAAGTTTTAAAATTGCGGTTTCTTTAATTTTAGGTTTCGTGGGCATTGAGACTTAAGTTCAGATTCCGCCCCCGGTGAAACATTTAAAATTGACGTAATTTTAGACAATTTTTGGTAACATTAACTAGGGAGAAAGCGGTCTCTTATAAAGATGTTTCATAATTGAAGTTATTTAAAGGCCAAGTTTAGTAATATTAGGGAGTCCATCTAACGTTCTCCGAAATTGAAATATAAAAAAAGCAAAATTTAAACTATTTTTGTTTATGAAGAGGGAATGGTCAAGGTTCGGGAGTTTTCTCCAGAAGTTTATTTCCCATTGCACCGTGAAATATGCGATTGTTACCTACCTTTGATGTTGTTAGGGGGGATGCTCTAACAACACAAAAAGTCGGTCAAATTAGGTGACTCGCAAAGTGCTATTGGCAAATTTTAGGCTATCCTTCATGACATTAGGAAAAAGATCAGGGTTCGGGAGATATCCTTATAAAATTAATTTTTAAGCTATCCCTTGGTGATATAAGAAATGAGGGTTTCCTGCCGCCCCCGCATAAAATATGTCTTCACAAGCACATTCGAAAATAACCCACCACCCCCTTACCGCCCAAAATCTGCCCACGCCCCCCTGCCACCCAAAATATGTTCACCGCCCCTCAACATCTTCCCACCGCCCACTGGGGGGTGGTATCGCCCCCTTTGAGAACAGCTGTTTTAAATTAACTAGTTATGTCATGAAAAAAATTAAAAGTATTAAAAGTTGAATCCAGTTTTTAAAGTAGTTTTGTATAAATGCTTTAATAACTATTAATTAGCTATTTTATCAATCTAAAAATCTTTACATCAGAATTTAAAGTGTTTTTTTTTTTCTTTTGAGTAAAAGCAAAACTAAATTAATTAGTACTCAGTGCACAAATCTGGGGGAGGCTCGGGAGTAAATAATGGTGTCTGACAAATTCTAAAAATCAGATTATTTCAAATTAAAATTTAAAAAAAATTACTTGTAAAAATTTATTAAGTATATACCCAAGACACACAGCACTTAATTAATGTACCCACTTCATTTTTAAAATAAAAAACCTGTTACAGTAATTTCTCGAAGCAATAAAGCCATATTCAAAAACCATATGTTTGAATTTTTTAAATGCTAGTTACCATTATTTACTCCCGAGCCCTTAAATTATGTTTAGGATTGCTTATTATACTTTACTTTAATGTCCTAAAACTCCAAAACTTTACTTCAGTGTCTGAAATCAGAAATTGTAAAATTCATTTGAAAATGTATTTTGATTATCAATGTCAAATTTAAACATGTTTTGGACAGAAATTTAGGTTTTTGACAATCATGTCAAAAACCATGTCAAAAAGGGGTTTTTGACATGACGGTAAAAACCACGGTTAAAACCGGATAAAACCTCCGACTGTCAAAAACTTGCCAACCCTGGTGTGTGTGTGTGAAAATTATCTTAAAATAAGAGAAATTTTATTCAAGAGCAGCAGTTTATTCTTGCAGTTCCAACTTTCATTTTTTACATTTATGGTCCCTTTTTAGCCTACTTTCCCGTTAAAAATAAAAGAAAGACGAAAAAAGTATTAAAAGTAGCTTAATGCATCTAAAAAATATCGCCAAGTCCAAAAAATATCGCCAAGTTAAAAAATATCGCCAAGTCAAAAAAAATTTCGCCAAGTGAAAAAAATAAAAAGGTAAAATGAATATCGAAAAATTAAAAATTTGAAAGTAGGGTATTGAGATGGGGAATTTGTGTGTCGGTCGGTCTGTCTGTCCCCCCCTAATAACTTTTGAATGAACAGTCCGATTTGGACAAACTTTTTTTTGTTGGAAAGATCTCGGCGAGTACAGCTCATTCCCATATTTGATTTTTTGATTTGAACAATTTTTGGTTCAAATTTGAGCCGTTCAAACAACCGGTCTCGCGATACTAACTTTTTAATGAACAGTCCGATTTGAACAAATTTTTTTTTGTTGGAAAGAACTTTTCAAGGATACTTCATTCCCGTATTTACATTTCCGATTTGAACAATTTTTTGTTCAACATTGAACCGCTCAAGCAAGCTGTCACCCCTAATAACTTTTGAGTAAACAGTCTGAAAAAAAATGACTGACTGTGCAGACGATTTTTTGTTTATTTATTCATTTGTTTTATTGAATTTATTATTATTATTATTATTATTTTTGGCAGACGATTTTTTTTGTAACAAAAATGTTTCATTCACGAGGGCATTTTATTCTTTATTTACTTTTAACAACTGACAACGGATTAAAAGTGAAATTCGAGACATTTTATCAACGGACGAGTTTTTTTTTTCTTTTTTTTTCTTTCTTTGATAAAATGTGTTTTGATGTACTTTGTACTTTTAATTTTTTTTTGAAAACAATTGAGGAATTTTTCTACGGAAGAACTGTAACAGTTACATTCTTTAAAAGGTGCGACAAAACTTTATTTATTCATTTATTTACTTTTTATGTGTCTATTTCATCTGATGAGAGGGGTATATTTTGCTTTTAGAAATCAGCTTCAAGTGCTAAAAAGGTATGTTTGACATAATTTTTAGTCTTAGATAATCAAGAGAATAATGATCAGATGCTAGAATGCCGATGTCGATGTACGGGAAAGTAGGCTCGTTTAGTTCTTGACAGAACTTCTTGTTATTAACTTTTTTTAAAACTAATTATTTATATGTTCCATGGTTTACACTTGTGTTTTAGTCTCTTAAGTATGATATGAAAGTTATCGAAATTAATATTTGAATGTATTGGCACCCCTGTGGATGTGAGGGGGAGCATGGACTTGTAAAACTAACTAAGCAACATGGTGTCATGGACCTGGTCTAGATGCTCTACAGCAGTGAGTCATGTAACAACAACAACACAAATATTTAATCTCTCATAATTGAGGAAATCAATTTGTGTGCTATCCCCCCCTCCCAGGTGAAAAATTGTTGAACCTCTCCCTCCCATGCTAATAATGTGCGCCCCCTCAAAAAATAAATAAATAGCCCTTTAAGCCTCACCCCCTAAAAAAATATGATTTTATCCAGAAAATGCAGTTAGCTGGATGTTTCAAAGCACTCAGGAAGTCTAAACCTACCAGTTTCATCGCTACCTGAAGACTGTTAAAAGAAGACCAATAGCCTTTAGGTACAAATAAAACATAAGTTATCCGACACAATGTCTGAAGTTGCGGAAAATATTATTCTTTAATTCAAAACTGAAAGGAATGGAATCTTAGCAGAAATATTGAGATTCTATCCTAAGCTTGCGGCTTAGATTTTTTTTTTTTTTAATTCAATAAATTTTAAATACTGTCGCCCCTGCTTGAACGAATACTGGTGGTTCCAAGAAATATTATTTAATTAAGCAGGGATCTTTAACATTAAGTCTATGGCCATGGGCAGTGTTCGGTTCCGGGTATGTTTTATTCGTATGAGCGCAGTATTTGTTTATCCGTTACCCGATTAAGCGGGGTCGACAGTAACTGTGTTTGAAAATTACTTCTACAAAATTATCTTTTAGACAAATCACTGACCTTGATCACAATGAGTCAGGAAAAGAAAGCTTCATTCTGACCTAAGACTTAAGGCATGACATTTGGCACCTAGGGTTGGAAATTAAGATGCCAAAGCAAAATTTTTGCTTGTGAAATGCAACTAACAACTGCTATTCGATGAAGAATTGAAACTGTTATGAGCTGCAAGTATAAAATGTTGTACAATGATTCATAAAAATGATAAATTTCTTAAATTATGTCAATGATTTTTAAACAAGGTTTATATTTGATTGATGTAAGAAATGATGTAATGACTTTTAAAATCTGCTTGAAATTTTTCTTTTTTTTTAAATTAAGGAAGCCAAAAATTGCCAATGTAATGAGCTGGAGGAAGAAATCTATCTGATATCTAACTCGCAATTAGAAGGTAAATTCTCATTCTGTTCTAAAGTTTCATTCTTTACAGTCGTTTAGCTTAAGATTGGATATTTGGTTGGTACTGTCTTATTATGGGTGAAGTAGAATTGTTTTAGAAAAGAATTTAACTTACTGTTAACTAATATTAAATGGATTTCCTAATGTTTATATATATGCCTTATAATTTGCTTAAAATTATTTAACAACTCTGAAACGTTAACTTGTATATAATAATATTAAATATTTCCTAAGATATGATAGTCACTGATTATAAAGAAACTTCTTTGTATTTCTCTATGTCAAGAAAGTTTTTAGAATTCATGGTATCCCGTAAAAAGAGTTTAACTTCCTCATTACATTTGTTATAATGTTTATGTAACAAAGTAGTGTAATTAATACCCTTTAGCAGGGCTTGAAATTAACAGTGGTCCACGGGACGAAGTTTTATTGCTGTTTTTCTTTTAAAAGTTGTAAGCAATATAATTTTTAAAATCAGTGTTGAAAGTTTACCTTTATTTACAATGTTTAGGTTTTCATTGCAGGAAAAAATTGGTTAATAAAGGTCTACAGCATTATAACATTGTTTTTACCTCTTGTTTTTTGTCTACATGTATCATGTCAAATTTTCTTTTTTCTTTAATTCTTATTTTATTTAAAATAAGGACATCATTAAAATTTAATAGTTACTGGTATGAGTTTCACAATGTAGAATCTTATTCTCATTGACCCATGAGAACGTTATTCTGTTTTAAAAAATTCCTTCAAAAATATTAAGCAACATTAAAAAACCGAGAGTCATATCCTTTGCATGCATCTATTGCATGGGAAATATTCCGTTCTAGGATATTTTATTCGTATAAGCGGAGTATTCGTTTATCTGCTACCCGATTAAGCGGGGCCGGCAGTATTTCATTTTGTGCTACAGTTTATGATTTTGTATTTAGAAGTTTTACATGGGTGTTTTAAGTAAACATAAAAGAAATTGTAGAGTTTCAGGAATGACTTATGTAATGAAATTGAAATGGCTAACTCATTCGTAAGAAATAAATGATGACTTAGACCAATAAAATAGTACTTAATTTATTAATTGCTAAATATTGTTTGCAGTCATTTTGGCAAGCCTCAGTTTTAAGCATGCTAACTGGTAATTGACCTGAAAGTATTGATGAATTATTTTTTCATTCCTAAAAGGATATTATTTTAAAGCAAAACTAGATAACGCATACTTTTTAATTATAGTTCCAAAACCATATATCAAAATAAAACTGATAAAAGGTAATTGATGACATGGGTAATAATTTCATGTGGATGTTATACTCAGTTTGTTGACTCTGAAAGAATCTTTCCAACTGAGAAAAAAACGGATAGAAACAATATTTTGAATTAAAGTATGCAATAAATATATGTGTGTGTTATTTCTTGTTAATAAAACATAAAAAATCTATAAAACTGAATTAGTCTAATCTTATGAAATATTTCATGTCAAAAGCCACAATGAAAGAAATATTTATTTGATCAAAATTTCCGGCCAGGTCTTTAAATATGGCATGCGGCTCACGCTTTTGTTTTCTGTTAAGTAATTTTCAATTTCTTGTGCAGATAATTTATTTTGAGCTATTTTTCTTCTTTTGGTGTAAATATATATATATTTTTTTAAATTTAGATTCAAGATTTTAAAATAATGTTTTTTTCAAAGTGTATTAAAT
Organism: Uloborus plumipes; assembly: GCA_038373865.1. Lineage (NCBI taxonomy): Eukaryota > Metazoa > Arthropoda > Arachnida > Araneae > Uloboridae > Uloborus > Uloborus plumipes. Next base: position 60,563 of record JAXGGA010006419.1, read on the forward strand.
GCATTTATATTTTATTCTAAATATTTCATAATTTTGTATTATATATTGTATCTAGTGACACAGTAAGAAATGCAAGAGCACAATTTTTTTTTGTATGTAATTTATACGTGTTTGTAACATAAAACATTCCAGTAACAGAGAGATAATGTCTTTTTAAGTTAACTGGTGTTTCAACTCATTAATTGCTTGTTAATGTTAATTTGAATCTCTTCAACGCAAGATTATATTTTACAATTGGGCCCGTCATTTAGGGGAGCACTAGGATGTAGTTGCCCATCTTGCTAGGAGAAAGACCATACCTAATTAATGTTCTTGTGTACACAATATTGTTCTATGTATCAACATGCAAAAATTTCTAGTGTGCTAAGAGAATATGCTTCAAACTCACAAAAATGTTTTATTTATTTTTTTATTTATTTTTAGATGTTAGTTGAAAACTAGCTCAGGAAAAGAATATGCTGAAGATGACAGTTATTAGAGGATGATACTTCTTTGTACTCTTTATTGTTGCTCACTTTTATCATTTTCATTGTAATACAAACTTGAAAAAAAATGTTGATAATGGAAATAAAAATTGTTTGATTAAGAGTTGTATTCAATGGTTTCTATATATTTTTGAAAGTTTTCTCTTGAAGGTTTGCAACAAACATCCCACACGTTTGATTTCAATGTAAAACATAAGCTGAATGCTTCTATCTACTTCTCCCTCTCTATAACTGAAATTTTCATAAATGTCATGTTAAATTGAATGAATTTTTCCTTTATAAAATCATTCACTTCTAATACCTTCAAAAGTTTTAAGTATATAAATTCTTATTTTCCCTTCCTAAATAAAATATGTTCTAAGAAACATTTCCCTCAATTTTTGTAAAGATAAATTAGTTAATTTACTCATGTTGGTAAACAATTTTTTTTCCCTTGAAAAATCCATTAGTAGCTCATAATTTCCTGTTTCAGCTTTGAGATTTCAACACAAGTTTCATTTAAAAGTTCAAACATGAAAGGGAAATGTATTTAAATTTATTCTGCATTTTTATAAAGCTATTTAGGGGCTGCTCCATTGTAATCGAACATTTTTTGTTGATAGCTAGTTCAGGTAAGTTGAAATCTCATTAATAATAGGATTAATATTTTTCTAAACCACTTGCAATAAAGTACAAGAACTTTCTAACTAAACTGTTACTTCTATATAAAGAACTGAAAAACTCCGGATATGTTTGAATAAGTGGCTATCTTTTAAAAGTTATACTGCACCAAACTGAAATTTTGTATTTAAGCTTATAATAGTTATAATTATAGAAATGGGAAAACAAAAAAGGAGAAGAATGATCATTAGCAGACACTTAAGTAAAAAGATACTTAAAATTAATAGTAAAAATATTAGCTAATATGTGTATTTGTATATAATAATATAGGGTAAGTGCTCCAGTAGTCGGCCACAATGACATAAAACTCCTCATAAATAGTACATTTTTAATTCAAAATCAGATATGGCGCATTCACACATTCATGTACCTATCCTCAATCATCAACCAGTGGCAGTTAAGTTTTGGGTACTTTTTTTGAATTAGTAATGAGTCATTTCATTTTGAATGGTGTGCCCGTCATCCAAGATTGCGATTCTGCTTATTTTTCAGCTAAGAGGACACGTCTTCTTAAAATGGCCAATTACACTTATTAATTTAATTCTACTATAAATTTGAGTGATTTTTATCTTAATGGAATGTCTAACATAATGTTTCAATGAAAGAGCGAATTTCTGGTTAGATTCGATTGTTTTTTAAAGGGGTGGCCGACTACTGGGTACAGAATTCTTCTGCATTTCCAATAGTCGGCCATGGTATTCCGACCACTGGTTCTAAGCAGTTTGGATGATTTATCCAGTAGTCGGTCACATACTTAATGTAGCTTTTCATTCTTAATATGGGTTCTTCAAATTAAAACTAAATTAACTTATTAAAATACAGCGACAATTTAACTGTTTTGAGTAAAAATACCTTTTCCAAAGTTTATTTTTCTTGAAAATTAGTAATTAAATTGAATGTCTTAACTTCTTTTGACCACCATTTCGACATTTTATTGTTCCTAGTGTTGTAAATTTCATTGAAAATTCTAAAAAAGAGATTTTTAAATATGCATTCGTTGAGTGACGATTATAAGTTTTAACACTCATCTAGTCATTATCAAATGGTGTTTTAATAGTTTTTCTTATCAAATTTTATCTTAAACTCATGAAATTGGCGAAACGAGTGATTTGACTTCTATTGATACTTATTCGGTAGTTAATAAACATTCCCCAATTACAGGAGATAAGATGCAAAACTTCAACAGTCACATAGGCTCAAGTTATTTAATGAGTGCCAAACATGTAGTCTCCATATATTATTTCTCTAAGCCGAATCCTATACCCGGTCGAAACTCGCTCATTTCTTTATCGAATTGCAAGAAAATTTATGATTTTGAAGCTTATCTCGCGGGCTATTGACGAAAATTAGACCCACCCTCTAAAAAGTGTCGGTTCGTTTTTTATTCGAACTTCAATTTTTGGGCACAAAATTGACTCTATCTAGCGAAATAATTGTCGTATCGTCTCCATTTTGATTTCATTCGAAAGATTAAAAAAAAATGCGTTCTTCAGAACGTTTCTCCGCTAGCGCCGCGTAACGAGAATCTCGAAAATCCACGTTTAAGCGACTTATAAGCGATTGAAGTTTGAAAAAGTTAAATTTTTTGCTCAACTGTTAAAATCGTTATACCATTGTTGTTCAAATCAATTTTAAATGCGACATTTCAAGCCAAAGCTTAGCTCGGTAAACCTTAATTGTAACTTTTATTGTTTCAAAATACTATGGTAGTTTTGCGATAACGTTAGTATTTAGTTTAGTAGTAGCCTTGGGTATTTGGTTTTAATATAGGGTATCACTTTTGTAGTAGTTGTAAAAGTGAACGTGTCTTTGATCTCTTTGAAAAGTTGTCAGAACGACGGCAGTTGATGGCGATGTCGTGCAAACGTACAAGATTTTACAATTTTTTTTTTTTGCGGAATTCCGCACGGGTCACCTAGTTATTCTTTGTTTTGCTATTTTGCTTAACTTTTTGCTTTACCAAAGGTTCAAGACCCCTGTGCTCTAGCAAAATTGTTTCAAATGTTGGTATATTTTCACTAATGATTCTCCCCAAATGTTTGACTTCTTGAGTTTTCTTCGCTAGAGGATTAGAATTGTGCTGAGTTAATTTCAAAACTACATGGTTACATTGTTGCAAACTAAATTTTGGTTTGTTTTCAAGGTTATTCCTCGTTTACTAATATTCTTGTCGAAAGCTGTAAGATTACTTTCGTGACATCCCGAGTTCCATTTACTTCCTTATTTCATCTTACTTCAATTAGTTTAAAACAAATAACCTTGCTTCAGTGGAACATTCTGTGCTAGATGAAGCCTTGATAGAGATTCCTTTCAGCGCATTTTTGAATGTATTTTTACTTGCACAGTTTTGGAAGCAATCACACACATTTCTGAAACTACAGTTTTAGTTTTATGTTCCGTATGTTGAAATTCCGTTCTAATGAATGTGAACCAGTTAAGTGCCGACGTGATTATTGGTCATGAATTGTGTCGACTCTATTATTACTTCTTTATGTTTACATAAACTGTAATGCAGCTTTTCATTTCTTGATTCTTTGGTCATTATCACTAAAAACTGCTGTTCACTACAAAATTATTCCTGTTTTTTTACTTCCTAAGCAAGAACATTTTGTACATTTAAAAAACTTCGTTTATTTTGTCCCTTCTTGCATCTTTAGTAAGTGCTGCTGAAATTCTTTTCTTCAGAAGCTTTTTTTTTTTTTAACTTTCTTTTTGATATAGATATATTTTTAGACGTTATTCAGAAAAAAATACTTTTATAGAGTGAGTTTTTAACATAAAACTGCTTTTAGACAGCTAAAGTATAAAAACATTAATGTCCCGAAAATTCTGTGCTAATTGTACTGTCTAAAATTAATAATGGTACTGTCTAAAAATTTTTCGTACGACCTCCGCTGCATCTGCGCACGCGCCAAGTCTCTTCGGACTTCCTCGAAATAGGGGGGAAAGCAACGAGGAAGTAGTAAGAGAACAAAAGCAGAAGGCATCCGGTAGTGCGCATCCTAAACCTATCTCCCCTTTTTCAGATGGAAGCGTCCGTGGCTGCCAGGCGTACAAAACGCAAACATACAGTAGGTTGATAGTTAGAGAAATAAGTAAAGCACAATATAGTGTATCAAGAAGTACACTAACACGATCATCTACACAGTTGAGTACCAGAGGTACCACGAAAAATCTGACCAGACTAAGTATAATGCATCGCTGCAGGCCCGTCATTTCACGTTTTTAGAGGGGGGAGGGGGGCAAAGGGTGCAAACACAATGCAATTTCATCGGAAAAAAGCAAACACCACGCCCATTTATATATTGATTAACTGATTTCTGAAAACCGGGGGGGGGGGGCAATTGACCCCCACCCCCTCCTGACCCCCCAAATGACGGGTCTGGTTCATTGTAAGTTTTCCTTTGTTTTGTTTTTTTTAATTCAAACCCCTATATTAGATAAGGTCAATGAAAATGAAGTGGCCGACTACTGGATTCACCGTGGCCGAGCACTGGATTTCTGTGGCCGACTACTGGAGCATTTACTAGTGTTGACAACAGCTTGGATTTAAACGTAATTTTTTTTTAATTTCTGAAACAAGTAGGTGATTCACTATCAGAAAGGTTGATTCTAAAGTTTTACCTTGTTTTTGTTGCTGTATTGATAGCTGAAAGTTCTAGGTTAGCTAAGATCCACAAAAGATCTCTTAAATGGCCGACTACTGGAGCACTTACCCTACTACCTATTTAATTAGCTAGACAAATTGATTTTATAAAACTGTTTCAAGTTCAAAATGTGTTTATGGCGCAGTAATGATTTTTCAAAACAAAAATTGCTTTATTTGGCTATTTTATTTTCCAATTTAATTTGTTTATCTTTTTTTATTTAGTTTGCATCATTTTGTTATAATATTTGGGTGGTGATTCTGATTACACAAAAAGAAAAGAAGAAAACGAAAGATTTCGTTACTGCTGTAATGTTTTATTAATTAAGTGAACTAAATGATCTTTAATTTAGTTCACCACTTCATTGATAAAAAATTGCAGTAGCAACGAAATTTCTTCCTTTTTTTTTTTTTTCATTTTGTGTAATAAGAATCCCCACCCAAACATTATAACAAAATGCTGCAAACTAAATAAAAAGACAGATTAAATTGGAAAATAAAACAGCCAAACACAGCTTATTCTGCACTGCTTATAAAGCACTATAAACGGTTGCCTTGACGTCGGTGGGTCCGTTTGTGAGACGTCCCTACGACGCTTTGAGACCGTCGCTTTAACTCCGCCTAAGACGATAACGCAACGTCTCCCAGACGCCCTCTAATGGTCGCAATCCGTCTCCCAAGCGTCTTGTGAGGACGTCTGCAGGGCGTGAATCGGCGCGGACATGGGGGCAGACTTTGGACGTCGGAAAGAGACGACTCCGCGACGCCTCGACCGTCAGCCGAGGACGTCCAGCCGACGCTTTCGCGACGACAGTTTGCTGAGTGGGCAATTAGATGCCAAACGTACCAAGAAAAATGACTGCAGCTATTCCTTCTACTTTTCATATCTTTAATGATTTATTATTGCTTCAATCTTTGTGGTGATGGCTAATGAAACATTTGTTGCATCGCGTGCGAAAAATTTTGAAGTTTTACGTTTTATACAGCTCACTGACTGTTTAACTATTGGTGATTTCAAAGAAATAAGTTCCACCATAAGAACAATTACGAAACCTGCTATAATAGTTTTCAGGCAAAAGGAATGATGCAAGTTTAATTATGACTTGTACAGAGCAACAAATTCTTTCCAAAAATGGCAAACAATACATGTCTGCCAATTCTGCACTACACACACTTTTAAACCATTATTTCTTTGTCCCTGTTGGCAGAGCCTGATTACTGAATAGGACGACTACGCCGCGGCCCTAGGGTCCCCGCAATTTAGGGAACCCCCAAATGGCTAAAATTGCTGTAGGCAATGCCTAAATTTGTTTTATCCTTGTCTAAAACTGTAAAGTCTCAGTACAGGGAGCTCCAGAAAAGTATTTGGCCTAGGGCCCCTAGTGATATCTTAATCGGTCCCTGCCTATTGGAAGCGATTAATTTCTTTTCTGACCAAAATAGGAAACTTTATTTTGGACAAAACTACTTAACGAGTAGTGATTGAAATATCGGACTCCAGGATTCGGTTTTCTTTGAGGGCATCCTAACTAACAATTACAAATAAATGTAAGATAGCCTCCTATGGCACTTTATTTAATTGTGCAATTCAAGAAACCCACAGGTAGATTAAGTTTACAGTTCTAAAATTTCTAAATCGAGCCTTGATCACAGAAGAGCTTTATTCTCTCACAAAAGAGAAAAATCCCTTTAGTCTTCAAAACCTTTTTACCGAACGTAAATCGACTGAATTCCGTCGAATAAATGTATTGAAATTCATACGAGTTTAAAAATAAAAATAAGGAATTTAGTTCCATGTCCTATATCGTATGATGAGCTTTGGAGCATTGAGTTGAAAGTTCGGCAGAGCAAAAACCTTCGAGATTTAGGTTTTATCCATGAGATGCCAAAGCATACATCATCTTTTAGTTAAAAGCTGTTATTGCATAAACTCCACAGCCGATTTCTGACTTATTATTAGGTTGCCTCTGTCATATTACCCTATGAAGATATCATTGAAGACAAAGTCTTCCATCCGTTTGCGCCAAGGTACTCAGGTTCTGCAAGTATTTTTCCGTATTCTCCATCCATCTTACACTTGGTGTGCCTGTCTCCTTCCCTCTGGTTTTCGAAATGTCATTTTCATCACTGGTTTTTATCTTCATACCTCGTATTACCATAATGCATAAGTATGGCCAAATTATTAACTGAAAACTAGGCAACTCCACCAGAGTTAAAGAAAAAAAAAAAAAAAAAAAAAACTCAACTGCTTCCAAGTTCTTATGCAAACGATGATTGTTTTTAACTTTTTTAGCAGTGAATTCCGCACATTGTTTTGTAAAAGTAATCTCTAGAACAGCGTTTAAAAAAAATGTTAAATATTTCCTCGATAATCAACACCAGGGATTGTAACAATTTTTCAATGATTTGAACACGAAACATTTCAAATAACATTCAATGGAAGATGAGGATTTAGCTTGACCTTTGTATGCACAGAGAATTCTACAAGACTCGGTACATGAGTGATAATTATGAGATGATGAAATTTCATGCATCCACCTACGTGCATAATACATATTTTAAAGAATACAAATTAGCTTGAAGGTCTTTCCATTTGTGTCTTCCATGGCTGAATGATTTTCCGCCGCGGCAGACACCGCTCGCAGAATGAGACCTTGAGGAAAGCCAAAGTATCATTAGGACTGCATGATGTTCCGATGCATTTGCCTTTATTGTAATGATTCTGAACCGTGTTTTTGTTCTTTGAGGGAAATCTCCGACAACCAACGTCTCGGTGGGAGAGAAAAAAATCCGCTGAGTCAAGGTTTCTCTCGCCTTCTCAATGGGTCTTGCCGATGATATATGCTTGTGAAGGGCAAGGAGACTTCAGGTGCAAAGTGCATGCAGCGAAAATGAAAAACGATACAGATATTTACTTAGATGCGACACGATTAGTGGAATTAATGTGCAATTTTTGTGCAGTAGTTCTCACCTATGCGCGTGACTGTTTCTCACGTGCTGCGTTTCGTCGTCCCATTGTTTGAGCGATTGTGAGACATTTTTAGGAATTTTGGAGCAATAATGTACAATTGCATTTTAATTTCTCCACAACTTAATAAAAAATTCTTGGACTATATCTTTAAAGAAGGCTTATGCACAGCATATTTGAAAAACTTCACTTTGGTTTGCTATTAAAATAACATGGCAATAATCAGGGTTTAGTCAGTGTATGAGAATGCAAAAAACTCATTAGTTGCGAAATCAATGGGACATAATATATATCACGATTCATTCATTAATTCATGTGATGGAAAAAAAAGTCACGATTGCGTTTTTGATAACCTTTTGTTTTCAAATCATATTTTACAGTGTTTTCTAAGTAATACCGTGCATTACTTATTAATCAGGTTAAATAATATTGAATAATTTGATATAAAGTTTAATAGTTGATTGGATTGTTGAAAATTTTTTTTCCACCACACATTCGAAGTAAATTAGTACATGTATGTAATCTGTCTGTACTTTTAGACTTTATATTTTCTTCCCCTCTTTTTTTTTTTTTTTTTGAACATTTTTTGAGGAACTTAGTGAGAATTTTTTTTTTAAATATGGGGGAGGGGGGCTCACTTTTTTTCTTTTCTGGACCCCTCCCAAAAAACTGTTTATGTATCCGCCCCTGAAACACGTTCACAAAACAAATTTTAGTGGCCCTCATAAGATGTTCCGCACTCTCTCCACAGCAGTTAGAGACCAAAAATCACTTGTCACACTGACACGAGATTCGTCGGCGAAACATCACGCTAGACCAATTTTTTTCGATCCCAACCGACATGTTCCTACAATAGCAGCTTAATTTCGCCCGATGATGGCTTGGTTAAAGTCTGATGCAAACGTAAACGGCTTCCGTGCATATAAACTAAAATTTATTGAATCGCCCTGGAATATTGTTCCTAAAAGAAAACATTCTCAGCAGTAAGCGGTTGCAAGGTTAGCAGTTTTTCTGTCCAGGAGTGAAAATTTCTATTCGTTTTTTGCCACGAGGGCTGCATAGCGACCCTCTGAAGGTCTAGGGTTTTCTACCACGACCCCCGAACATTCTTTCGCCAAGCATTTGCACCTTCACGGCTTTCTTTTTATCGCGAGATGACACGTTTTTGGACACACTAATTGCAGCGGCGACACTTTGACCGGATTTCAAAACTCCAACTGTTCTTCCACGATTGTATGACTCAAATGATGTCTTGCAGATATTTTTGCCTTTAAGAATTGCAAGAATCAAACAGAAAAACAACGTTTGTAACATTAGCGCTAATTTTGTCAAACATCCAACAGATTTTCGTACGAATCATGAGATGCAGTCTTTCAAATAGATAACTAGTCTTGATCTACCACGCCCTCCGAGCTTGAATTTACTTTCATTGGCCAACTATTTGAGACGCAATCTTACATACATCACTAGTCCTTTGCAATTATCAAGCACTGTAGTTTTTGGCTCCTTTTCCTGCAACCTTTTCTACGTTATGCACTACTGCTGTTCCTAGGGAGAGTGCCACTATCTGGAGAGAAAAAGCTCAGCGTGCCACATTGTAATTTGCCAACAAAACTGAAAATTTTCAAAAGTTAAAAATAGATTTTAGGTTGGCTGACTATGTAATTCTTACTCAAATGAAACATTTTTTTCTCGTAAATCTGAGCAATTGAAGTCTAATTGATAATAAAGATAAAACAAATTTGGACTTAAGAGTTATCGTTAATAAACA
>JAXGGA010006420.1:0-70078 GCA_038373865.1 Uloborus plumipes
AAAAATTCATTATTTAGCGGAGAAAGGCAAGAGTGAGCGTTGAAACTTTGATGTTAAAAGCTTATTTTATTGAACATGTTGTGTATTTATCGTTATTCTTTCGCGAGATATTTATTTTGTCAAAGTAATTGTGCAGTTGATTGTGCTTATTGAAATAATTTATCTCCTTACTTATTCGTCTTTAAGATGGAAATTTCATCCATCAATCGCAGTACTTCTCATGAACTTCTTGTCGAAATTCGTAATCGTCGTTGGTATAACGTATATCGGGCAATAAAAAATGGATTTGATGTTGATGCTGATATTGAGCCACGTAAGTCCATATTATGTTATGCAGTGGAGTCTGGAATTATTTATAGAGTTAGAACCATTCTACAGTTTAAACCTAATGTAAAAAATGAAAGCAATCTAAACTCTCTTGTATATGCCTTCGGAAACAAAGGCCATGAGGAGCTTTTTGATGCTCTTTTACTATATGGATTTGACCTAAATTGCAGCTATTTAAATTCCCATGAAGCATTTTGCTTAGCATTGGAAATGGGTAACTATGAGTTTTGTGAGCATTTCTCAAAAACTGCATCTGCTATGCAAGATATTGCTATAAAATGTCCCTTTGTGTTACACAACGCCCTTGAAAAAGGGTTCTCAGAAATTGCTCTTTTACTTTTAAACCTAGGATGGAACATTAATGCTACAGATCAGTCTGGTAAAACTCCATTACACTATGCATTTCAATATCACGAATTAACAGCTTCTATGTTGCTTAAAGAAGAAACTGATGGGGAGAATGATTTATTTTCAGCTATAACACCTGTTCACAAAGAAGTAGTAAAATTTCTGATAGAACGCCCTGACATCAATTTAGAAATAGCTGATGGTGAGGGTTGCACAAGTGTGAATTATGTGATAAATGATAGAAGTATATTTTCAGGCTATTCTGAGGAAAAGAGAATTCAATTTTTAAAATATTTTATAACAAAAGGTATAAATATAAATGCTCAGCATCGCATTGGTGTTCCTCTAATCCACGAAGCTGCAGAAAATGGTTGTGGAAAAATAGTCGAATTTCTTATGGAGCACAATGCAAATGCAAATGTTTTGAACAAATATGGTCAAACAGCTCTTCATCTATCATTAGATTTGCGTCAGTTCAAAGTAGTTGACATTCTTCTGAACTATGAAATAGATTTGAGTTCAATAAATAAATGTGGTGGATCTTTACTCATCTCTGCATGCCACGTACGTCACAAAAACGCTGTTGATAAAATTTTAAAGTTGAATGGTGATGCGAACCAAGTTCAAAACTTCAATAGATCTGCTCTTAATGTTGCTATATCTAATGCACATGAAAATGATGAATCAGCTGAAGTGGTCAGATTACTTTTGGATTATAAAGCAAACGTGAACAGTAGAGATGAAAACGGCCGAACACCCATGCATAATGTTTTTCTGAATCATTACTTCAATGTTTCTAAAAAGTTTAAGAAAAGCGCTGGTAGTGAAAATTTATTTTCAGCTATGCCAGTTACTCAAGCAAAAATAATTAAAATGTTATTAGCGCATCCAGATATTGATTTGACAATAGCCGATAATTATGGACGAACAATTATGAACTATGTTGTAAAGAACAGACTAAGCATCTTTTCTATCAACAGAGTGGAGAAGAAAATTGAATTAATCAAATTGTTTTTAAAGGCAGGCATGAATATTAATGTTCAAAATAACATCAGTACACCATTTATGCATGAGGCTGTGATGAGTGGCAGTGAAAAATTGGTTAAATTCCTTTTGGATCATGGTGCAGATGTAAATGCTGTAGATAAATTTGGGCAAACAGCAGTTCATGTTGCTTTGGACCTGCATTTGGTAAATATGGTTAACATGTTTCTGAATTATAAAGTTGATGTGAGCTCTCAAAATAGAATAGGAGAATCTTTGCTTTTCTCAGCTTGTCGTGTACACCATGTGCAAGCTGTTCTAAAACTTTTAGAGTCAAAGGCAAATGTAAATCAAATCATAAATGGTAGTACAGTTCTTCACATTGTTTGCTCTGATTTTTATCAAGCTGATGGGGTAGGTAACAATCTGTTCAGTTTACTTGTTAAATGTCTCTTGGATTATAAGGCAGATGTTAATTGTGTTGATAAGTATGGTAATTCTCCTTTACATTATGCATGTAAATGTTCAAATGTTGAAGTCATTAAGCTGCTTTTGACTCACAGAGCCAACGTCAATCTTGAAAACAAAGCAGGAGCAACTCCTTTACATTATGCTATTGTAAAAAAACAATTGAACATTATACAATTATTGTTGGAATATGGTGCAAATGTAAACAGATGTTGTAGAAAACATTCCAGTCCACTTTTTCTTGCTATACGTTTAGTAGATGATAGTTATTCAGATAGGCTTCGGGATCCATTCTATAACGATGATTCTGAAGAATCCGCTAGCTCTTCCCAAATTATCGATTCTTTATTGGCATACGGTACTGACATTAATATTCAGGACAGGTTTGGAAACACTGCACTCCATGTTGCAATCAGATTAGGAAAAGCTTCACTTATTAGCCATTTACTGAATTACAATCCAAATTTTAATATTACTAATAAAAATGGCTTTACTCCTTTAAGTTTAGTCACTTCAAAACTGGAGTTATGTTATCAAAATCGTGATGTGTATTATTTTGAAGATGATTCTATGGAATATACTATTGAATTATCAGCTATATTTTCAGAATTGCTTACTTATATAATTAGCATGCAGGTTGCAGGTGTTTATGTGAGTGAAAAAAATGTACATATTATGAAGCTAAATGATATTCAGAAATTTGACCCTGATACTAAATTGGAGCAATGGAATGCGTTATATGACAAATGTAAAAAGGAAATTATAGGTTTAAAAAAAAGGGTCCCAGGCACAATCATCTCATATTATGACATTTTAATCAAAGATGTTAAAGAAATAGCCATGTATGTCAATGATGAATTTCCTAAACTTGCTTATTTTGAGAATTACTGTAATATCATTAAAGCTAAAATGAATCAAGCATATGCAAGAAGAAGTTTATTAAACAAAACTATTACAGTATTTAATTTTCTTTTTAGAAATTCACCTTGCTTACCTGAATTATGTGTTGAGAAAATCTATTCAAATTTAAGTGTTTGGGATTTAAGATGTGTTTTAATTGCTTCGAATGATATTTCTGCAATAGTTGATTTCGAGACAAATGGAGGTATAAAAAATATATTTTACGACGTGTTAAATAATAAAATACAACGATTTGAACTTTGTAATTTGCCAAACAATTGTTTCAAAATTTTCAATCCCATTTTCATAAACCGCCCTAAACTACCATCAAACTGTATGAAAAAAATTTGCTCTTATTTGGGTGGTAATGACATAAGGAATTTACTTAATCTATGTCATGCTCCAGTTTGTTCAGCAGTGCAAGAAAAAGCTGGAATATTTTACTTTGAAAATTCAAAGAAACTCAGGTTAATGTAGTTCTTCATGAAGTTATAATTTGTTTCATTTGTAAGAAAAAGAAGATGCCGGAAGAATTTGCTTTAAAAAAAAAAAAACCTTAAGGTTCATGTAGTTTTTTATAGAAATTATGATTTGCTTCATTTGTAAAAGAAAGAAGATACAGAAAACTTTTACTCGAACAATGCAATAACATCTGGTTGCTGTAGTTCAACATTGAACAATGATTTTACTTCTTTTGTACTCATTGCTCATCATTACTCCTGAGTAATAAATATGATCAAAGATTCAAGTTTTGCGTGACTTATTTTTTTTCGGATCTATTTCCATTCCTAAAACAACATTGCACAGCGGCACTGACTGGACTGTAGACGGTTTTTGGTAGGTATTACAAGGGTGTCCCCCGCTCCCAGCCTAAGAGCCATGGCACACCTTGTAAATATAATGAAGCCTTTCCAAGATAGAGAGCCCCCCTCAAAGTAGAAAATTATCCCTAAAAACATCCTACTTAAAAATTTCAATGGCAAAGCCTGCTCTATGTCCCCTGGGTCAGTGGCGTAGGAACTTTGCAAAAACAGAGGGAGCCCGGTTCAGCGCCAGAGCTTAGCGCTTTCTGTGGGGGGGGGGGGGGGGCAAGACACACTTTGTCACAATTTACGCTCAAGCTCAATTATAAAGTCATAAATGTTCAGATAGAAAAATTTTGTGAGCAAAAGAAATTTAAAAACATTACTACTTTACATAAAGACGACAAGTTTAAGTACACTTTTACGAAATTTATTATGAGCTTAGTTTTAGATGCTTTGCTCAGAAATGGAAATTTTTCCAGGAAAAGTTCGAGACTTCCTAAGTGGTTTCTTTTAAAAATGACTTTTCCCAATTTTTGGTGACTTTTGAGGCTAGATTTTTTTTTTTTTTTTTAAATTTTAGTCTTCAAAGCCAATTTTAGGCCATCTTTGGTTTCATTAGGGGCAGGAACTGGGATAGCAAAATCATCTTCGTTAATTTTTCAAAACTGTAACCTTAAAAACGCACTTTTAGACGATTTTTGATGATTTTGAGAACAAGGGAGGTTTGGGAATCTCCTCTTGAAATTCTGATAAAAGAATAAGGAATATCATAAACACGTAACTGAAACTTTTGATTTTAGAAAAAAAGTTTTTGAAAAATGCACTTCTACCAGAATCGAAAATAATTATCTTGTTTTTATCTTCCCATTCAATGCATAAAAGATGTAACAATGGTTAAAATCTAGGTAATACTAATAAATATGGATTAAAAGTGGTGTAAAAGAAAAACATCACAAATTGTGCACGTTAAGCACTAAAGGTTAATTAGATACTGTTGATTTTTTATCGTTTAAACAAGCGTTCCACATTATTTTTCTTTTATTCTTTGGTTCTTTGCCAAAAATGTACTACAAGTTTTAGTGCGGTAATTTTTCCGGGGGAGCTGAGCCGGCCTGAAATATTCGGTTCCTACGCCCCTGCCCTGGGTATCAGTTTTGGACCTAATTTTAACATTTGAAGATGGCTTGCCAGAAATGTTCTTTAGTGTCTTCTCTGCAAAAGCTTCTGATAAAGCAGTAAAATATTTTAACACTTATATGTATTACATGGGTGATTGTAAGTTCATGAAAAAATACTTGGAAAATTTGAAAGAGAAAACAGTGAGGGGGAGTATTTTTTCAACCAATGCTCTAAGATTTAGATATACATATTTTTCTTCACATGTAGTTTAATACCAGGAAATACTGATTTAAGTCTCAGGTGAATTTTCCAAGCATTTTCAATTAACCCACCTCCCCTCCCCCCAAAAAAATCATACAGTAAACTTGGTATAGTAATGTTGGCAGTGCATCCCACATTAAAGTTGCAAATTTCAAAAAAATCCTGTTCATCATAAAACATCACTGCAGAAACAAATACTAAAGAAAAAAACTTGTTGAATAAGATCAACTTTTGTGTGTTTTAGAAAAAATGAATGTATGCTTGTCCCAAGTTTTCATATCATAACGGGAGCACAGATTACTAAGATGGTTATATTTCTAGTTGAAACATTTTTTGGCGCCAATAAATTGCCCCGTTTTATGTAATGTATAGGATCCAATTGAAAGTTTTCATTTCAGCTGCATACAATTGCTGGCAAGCTTTTTTCAATCTTTACTTTTCTATCTACTAAGTAAACGATCATGTGGTCAGTGGAAATTAAAATGCAAAATAAATTGATTTCTCAATCAATTTTTGCATAACAAAAAAGAAACTTATTGCCATGAGCTCAATAAGGTGTCTTAGTTTTTAAAACGTTTATTAGCAATGTTCAGGTATCATATTGCGGGAAATTGATCACGTTGGCCTCACAATGCAGTAATAACCAAAAAATCAAATTTTAGACTTATGTTACAGGGTTCCCACAGTCCTTGCATTTTATTTTACAAAATAGAGGTATCAGAAAAATACTTGATTTTCCCAAAGGTCCTTGAAAAATTTTGAAACTACTTGATTTTTTCTGACGAGTTCTCGAAAAAAAAGTGAAAAATTGCTCTTTTTTCATACCTGCAAATTTTCATGGATTACACATGAAATTTATGCACTTTAACCTTTATTTGCACGTTCATCCCAGATTCTTTTACATTTAGAAATTGTATTGCATCTGCTTCTAAAACTCACCCATTTTTTGTTAAAAATGTGATTCTACTCTTCGGACATCACTTATTTTGTGTTTATCATTACTTTTAATTCTTTTTACAACTCATATTCTGTAGTAGAAGACTTGCAAGCTTTTGGCTACATACATTCGCAAATTGCAAAACAGTGTTTAACTTAAAATTATTATTTTAGGAAGCAAAATCAGGGGTCATACAATTTAAGGTGAGTTGGATTGGGATGGAATGTCAAAATATCATGGTTTCGATAACAAAATTATGCAAAAGTCAGAAAATGTAACTCAAATTAAGTATATAAATTTTTCTCTTTCTTAAAATTTTCGCAGTCACTTCACGTCAGTTAGTCAATATTTTATTCTTTTAACCCTATTACACTCTCATTTAGCCATTTTTATTTTTGTGCAAGTTTAATTTAACTCAAGCCAACTTTCCAACAGATAAAGTAGTATTCACAGAAAAGTTTATTGATGATTATTTCCAAAAGTCGACAAGTCTGTTTACTCCATTTTTATAACAGTGTTAAAGTTATGAACTTTTATTTTCCAAGTGTGGAGAAAAGCAAACACAAAATTAGCTGAAAATATAGTTTTTCCAAGCATGAAAACTGAATGTAGATTAAGCACATTCTAGAAAAATTTAATTTTTTAAATTTAAGAATCAAAAGAATAGAAAGTTGATAATGGCACAATTTACGTATGTTTTTTCCCTAGGGATTTTTGAAGAGAAATTATATTTTAACAAAAATCACTCAAAATGTAATCTATAAAAATTTTAATTAATTATAGAAAGTAAAATAGATTTAGATTTCATTTGATTAATAAAAAGAGCATAGAAATAAAATCTGACATTGATAGATTTGGAGAATGTGTAATCTTCTTTCTAAAGTCAATTATTTGAAGCAAATCTTAGCTGAGAACTATTGCTCAACAGTGATGCTCCATCATGAAAGTGTAGCAGAAGCCGCTAATCTTCAGATTAGTTTGGTCAATTCTATCAGAAGTTCTGTAAAGAAACTACAGAGCACAATGGCAAAAACAGACCAAGGAACATTCTAGATTTTTTCCCCTCCAACCATAAATTTTGATTGTTATAAGCCATAATTTTTCAACACATTAAACTTTTTTTTTCACCACCTTGAAGTTGTAAGCAAAAAGATGATCATATCATACATTTGAAAGTCTAGTGGAAAAACAGACTTAAATTTTTCATAGATACATTACATAAGTTTATAATCCTTGAATTTTCTAAAAATGTCCTTGAAAAGTTTTTCTTTTTTTTTTTTCTTTTTGAATAAGAGTGAGAACCCTGTGTTCATCTGGGTCTGAGATGAAGATATGAACAATTACATTTTCAAAGAGTGGCGAGGAAAGTCTTTTTGCCGTACCAAAAAATTCTGCTATAGTTTCCAGTTTTGTATAAATTCCTCCTTTTTAGCCTACTTTCCCGTTAAAAATAAAAGAGACGAAAAAAGTATTAAAAGTGGCTTAATGCATCTAAAAAATATCGCCAAGTCCAAAAAATATCGCCATGTTCAAAAAATATCGCCCAAGTCCAAAACAAAGTCAAAAAAAAACAAAAAATGAAATAGATATCGAAAAATTAAAAATTTGAAAGTAGGGTATTGAGATGGGGAAATAGGGAAGTTTTCGATTTTTCAATTTTATTTTTATATGATAGAGCAACATACATGAACATCAACGGCGAAAAATTTTTGCGCTGCGACAAGTAGTTTTTTTTTAAATAATTTTTAAATTTCAAGCTGCGGTGACGTCACTGGGCACTCGTTGGCGCTTTTGAACTTTCTACTAAGGCGAAGAAAGAGCGAGAAGCTTTAGATGCGAGGAGCCCGAGAAACCTGTTTCTCCGGCTTCCGCACTGTTGTTCGCTCTGCACTGCCGTAATTTTTTTTCCTCGCCAAGTGATGCGTTCTAAAAATTTGAATACGGATTTCGCCAAAAAATATCAAAACAATCACCCCTAGCAGGGTATTGGATTGCTCTTTGATAAATCCAGTTTTAAATAGTGAATTAGTAGACTTTAAGGTATTGATTACGGAAGGAGAAAATCCCGCAATGAAACGATAATATAGCAAAAATCCAATTTTTATGGATGAAAGGCTGAAAGTTACTGCCATCTGACGTCACGGGTTTCGGTTTCAAGGCGCGCTTTTTTTGCGCGTGGGTTTTTAAAAAAATCATTAAGAATCAACCGTTGTGTTTTAAAATTCGGCAATGGTGAATTTTTGTGTTTTGTAAGCCTCTTAACAATATCTAGTCGTTAAAAAAGGGATATTCAATAGGTCACAACTACCGCTATTTTTGATGCTTACGATGTAAGAATAGTAATTAGATTCCGTAACTAATTACACTTTTCAAGAAAGAACCATTGGCCATTTTAAAGGTAGATTCTTTTTTCACTTTGTACAATGTTGAATACTTACATGCAGTAAGAAATGAAACATCATTAATGCAATAAAAAGTTAATTTTTTCCTCTCTGTGTGCATTGAGAAACTCTTAAACTGCTCGTTTTTGGTGTTTTCTGGGCAGTAAATATTTTACATGTCCTTTGTAGCCTACTTTCTCGTTAAAAATAAAAGAGGCGATTAAAGTATTAAAAGTGGCCTAATGCATCTAAAATATCGCAAGTCCAAAACAAAGTCAAAAGAAACAAAAAAAAAAAAAAATGAATAAATATCGAAAAATTAAAATTTGAAAGTATGGTATTGAAATGGGCAATTTGTGTGTCGGTCGGTCGGTCTGTCGGTCTGTCTGTCCCCCCCCCGCCTAATAACTTTTGAGTGAACATTCCGATTTGAAACGATTTTTTTTTGTTCGAAAGATCTCGGCAATTACAGCTCAATCCCATATTTGATTTTTCGATTTGAACAATTTTTGGTTCAACTTTGAGCCGTTCAAACAACCTGTCCCGTGATATTAACTTTTTAGTGAATCAGTCCGATTTGAATAAACTTTTTTTGTTCGAAAGATCTTATCAAGAATACTTCATTCCCGTATTTACATTTTCGATTTGAACAATTTTTCGTTCAACATTGAACCGTTCAAACAAGCTCTCACCCCTAATAACTTTTGAGTGAACAGTCCGATTTAAACAAACTTTTTTTTGTTCGAAAGATCTCGGCAAGGATACTTCATTACCGTATTTAAATTTTCAATTTGAACATTTTTCGTTCAACATTGAACCGTTCAAGCAACCTTTCCCCACCTAATAACTTTTAAGTGAACCGTCCGAATTGAATAAACTTTTTTTGTTCGAAAGATCTCGGAGAGACTCATTCCCATATTTCACTTTTCAATTTGAACCATTTTTCGTTCAATGATGAACCGTTCAGAAAAAATTTAAACATGAGCGCCTACTGGGAAATTTAAATTGAATGTTGATTCTGAACTTAAAGGCGGATTTCCTTCAAACTAACTTTGTAAGAAAACGGTTTTGATAAAAAATGTATGTAAAGTACTTTTCTGAAAAATCTTCTGTGAGGACTCTGATTCCGACTCCGACTCCGCAAACATGGCGGAAATGCAGGCTCAGAAAAAAATGGCTGACTGGGCAGACGATTTTTTGTTTATTTATTCATTTTTTTTTGTTTAATTTATTATTATTATTATTATTTTTATTTACTTTTGGCAGACGATATTTTTTTTTTTTTTTGTTTACAAAAATTTTTCATTCACGAGAGCATTTTATTTTTTATATTTAACAACTGGCAACGGATTAAAAATAAAATTCAAGACATTTTATTAACGAACGAGGTTTTTTTCTTTCTTTAATAAAATGTGTTTTGATGTTCTTTGTACTTTTATTTTATTTATTAATTTTTTTTCTTTTGAAAACGATTGTGAAATTTTTCTACGGAAGAACTATAACAGTTACACTATTTAAAAGGTGCGACAAAACTATTTACTTTTTACGTGTCCATTTCATCTGATGAGAGGGGTATATTTTGCTTTTAGAAATCAGCTTTAAGTGCTATAAAGGTATGTTTGACATAATTTTCAGTTTCAGATATTCAAGAGAATATTGATCAGATGCTAGAATGCCAATGTCGATGTACGGGAAAGTAGGCTGGTTTAGTTTTTGACAGAACTTCTTGTTCTAAATGGAATCATCCAAGGCCTGACTTCTTGTTATCAGAGCAGAATCATACTATATTTCCCCACAGCTTTATATTATAATCACGGAGTTAAAACACAAGAGTTGTTCATCTGCAAGGTAGAAACTAGCTGTTAACATGAGGAGAAAGTAGCGGTCAAATGGGGGGAGAGGACCCCTATTTCGACTCTTTTTAGCAAAATTCAAACACGTGTCTGATTAAGTATGCACCTTTTAGACCATCGGAGTTACCTTGCAATAATAAGCAAAACTTCTTTCATACATAAAGCTGAAATAGCCATAGTGCACACCCTAGATGAATTGTAGCTCTATGATTATAATGGATTTGGGAAAATAAGAACTTTCATTGTATTTAATTAAGAGGGGTGGGGGGACAATAATGAAAGCAGAAATTGAAAAATAAGTTCTTTATTGTTTCTTTCATATACATAATCTCAAATAAGAAACGATGATTATGGAGGAACATGAGTGCATGACTCATACTTTCTTGAATCTCTTGATGGACAGCTGCAGAAAAAGTTTTTATCTTAACATTAGATAACACAACAACAAAAGCATTCAATCGATAACAGGCACTCTGTGGAAACATTTCCTTAAATGTTCTTCATTTATTGTAATGAAGATGATTTTTTTTATTTTGATGGAAAATGGTATATAAAATACTCCCAATTCTAAAAATAAACGGTTTGGGGCATTTTAAGGAAAGTTTTTCAAAACTTCAGTTGTTGTTTTTTTATGATGGAAGCTGGAAATTTCCAGATTACAGTAAGATTGGTTCACTATATTTTCTGTTCTGAACTTAAATTTTTCAGCATCTCTATTTAAGATTTTGAAGTGCGACTTGTAGTGACAACACATGAACAATGGTTTCATTGTATCCATTGACACAATACAATTTTTTTTCTATGAATTAAAAGCTTAGTACGAAAAGAAGTCAGATTTCTCACATGACTAGAGAAATAATTAGAGATTCAGTGAGTTCTAGAACTTCTTTACAAAATGTATCCCAGAAGACTGATTCCTTTGTACTTCATGTGAAACTAAAACCATAATAATAAATAATAAAAACAAAATTGATTCCCTGTCCAATATGATAATTGTATGAAATATGGAACAGATAAAAGTATGCTTCAAAATGAGGCATGTAAAAAAGTATAAATTAAAATTATGATGATACTTAAAGGGTACTAAATTCTTCCTAAAATTAAAGACAATACAAGTTATACATCTTGACTGAACCATTTACCTTAACAAAGCACACATTGTCCAAGAGTTACAACAAAAGCAACTTCATGTTCTCTAACACCTGTCGCATGAATATAATATTTGCTCTTTTTTGTGTTGTGCATGTTTTAGGGATGCACCGATAAGTAAATTGGCCAATTACCGATTAATCGGCCGATTAAGGATAAGGATAATTGTTTTTCTACTACCAATTTTACCATCAGTTTTTTATCTCTTATACAATTCCAAGTTTAGAAATAGTAAGTAATTTATTTCTGGGAGAAGATTTTTTTTTCCACTTCCTAGTTTTCACAAAATAATTTCAATATTTTTTCAAATTTCTCAGAACCAATTTTCATATTAGCGTCAATAATATTATTAACACATTGTTAGTTATGTTAATTGGAAATAAAAATTTATAAAAAAAGGAGGAGAGGGGGAGTGTGTGGGGAACACTCTAATTTAGGAGTACTTTTAATTCATATATTTTAGTAATTAGTAGCAATTTAATTCAATACCTTTATTCTTTGATAATTAGAGGTTATCTGAAAGCACTGTGCTAAGGAGAAAACTATCGCCACATGAAAAATGTTGCATCATTGTCTATGTATATTTATTCAAAGTAGGAGAATTAATTTAAAAAAAACTTTATATCAACTGTGAGGATTATTATTACTGTTAATAAAATTATTCATCATAGTTTCCTAGTGAAAGTATACTTTAAAGAATAATATTTGAAAAATATTTTTTCGGCCGATTAATCGGCCCGATTTTGCCGATTATTAATAATCGGCAAAGTGGCCGATTAATCGGTGCATCCCTAGCATGTTTGCTTACTATTGATCTGTATGTGTGCTCACGTTATCAAAAAAAGAGCATATAAATCCAAACTTTTTTTTTTCTTCTTCAAGTTAATCATAAGATAAGTTATGCATGTTAATTTAAGTTAGGATAACTTGTTGCTATTTTGTTACTTCTATAAACAATTCTATTTTTAAACATGTTGTGATAATTTAAGAGAAAAAAAATCTCATTGTTAATCGTCTATGGTGATCCATTTATCATTTTTAACTGAGGAAGGTACTTGATAACTTGAAAATAACTATTTGTTTCCCTTCTTTGGCAATGTATGCTTTATAAATTTTGAGTTTGTTTAAATTACATTTTAACAAAAATTTTGATACTGTGTTTTACAAATAAATAAACTTTAGTATGCACAGAATTAAAAAAAATGGGCTACCTTTTAAAACTTAATTGTAATTATTTGGAAGAGCTCCCGGGCATAATGAACCTTCAAGCAGATGATCTATTTTCAGTAGATGAAAGGCAGTTCCAGTAAAAAAGATAAGAAACATTCCAAGTATAAGTACAAAGAGTCAAACACATAAATATGTACACATTTACACTAAAGCTGTTCTCATACAAAGTCACACCCAAGTCAAATAGCATGTCTCTGCAGGAAGAAGTTATTTGGCTAATACAGTCGAACCTGTCTAAGATAAAACAGGTTTGACTTTAGTACAATAATACACCAATAAGAGTAACTACTACAGAGACATTCAGTGTTGCAAAATATAGAGCATTAAAAAGAAGAAAAAGAAAAGAAACTGCGTTTAATATTGTCCAACTTTACTTTCCATAGTGGGTAACTTAATAATCAGCACTTCCATAAATATCTACTTATATTGAAAACTGAGTATCTTTCTAACTATCTTTCTTTCTAACTATCTTTCTATGTCACGCTTCTTTCTCCTGAACGCCAATGACCTGAAAGTCGAACCAGGTACCGATAGATAGGTAATTTTTCAGGCTTCATTAGTTTCAATTGATATAATTATACGATTTTAATTAGCGAAGATATCAATTAATAAGTAGTCAAGTTTAAAGCGATTAAGCCTAATAAATGATTAAATATGAAATCCATTCTTGCAAACCGTCGTTGCTATGAAACAGAAATAACAATGATAATGAGAATTTTGAATGAAGGCTTAACTAAATCAAACACGAAACTCATAAGCGGGCCACTTACGTAGAATTTTTATCGCTTAGCTACTTGTAATATTTTGAAACATTCATTTGTTGAAAAGCCATCTACTTATATTAAAAACTGAGTGTCTATGGCAGGAATTCAAGTGAAACACGGACGATCGCAACTCACTAATGAAATCGCAAATTCCCAAATTTGGATGCGTTACAATTGCTACGAGATGCGATTCTAATGTAATTCGACTTCCAGTAGCGATGGCAATTTGCGATCGTCTCGAAGCGATTGCAATGGTGTTTCACTTGAATTCGGCTCTATGTCTGCTTTTTTTCTTTGAGCGAGCTGAACTTACTGAAACTCTCCTCACCATCTTGAAGGCGCGTAGCATCTCATAATTCGAATGATTTTTTATATAGGAAAAAAGTAAAGGCGTGAAGCGCCTGTTAGCGAGCCGCCTTGGCGGGGAGTAGTTTCTTGAAAATTTCCTCACTACTTTAAAGGCACGAAGTGCCCGTGCAACGCCGGGCCACGTGCGTGGTATGTCTTGAAATTGAATGAACATTAAATTCTATCAAATAATATAACTTCAGAATGAGGTAAAAGTTAGAGAAGGGGGACGTTATGCATCAACATGCCGCAGGAAGCTAATCTAGCTGCCCTGGCAGCTAGTATAGATATTATATAATGACACAACCAACATGGGCAGTAAATATAGTTCATCGTTACATTTTCATAAGAGAAAAGAAAGATAATTTTTTACACAAGAAACTATCTAAACAACAGAATTTTTTTATGAGAAGCAGCTAAAAAAAAGAAAGAAAGAAAGAAGAAGACTTTTTTGGGCACTAGAAATTTTTTCTAATAAGACATTGGTGCTATAAACTTATAAACAGTAAAACTGTTCAACATTTTGTAAAACATAAGAATGTTAAAATTAACTTCTTGGCAACCTGATAAAACAGGAGTGAAAGTTGACCAAATTTTTCAAGACTGGTTGACCTTTTTTAAGGGTGTGTGTCTCAAATTAAGTTTTTAAGTGAAGAAAAGGATTGAATATGGAACAACTTTTAATGCACAAAAAGTTGTTCCAAAATTGAAAAAAAAAAATAAAAATAAAAATAAAAATAAAAATATAAATATAAATATAAATATAAATATACATACATACATACATACATACATACATACATACATACATACATACATACATACATACATACATACATACATACATACATACATACATACATACATACATACATACATACATACATACATACATACATATATATATATATAATGTGAAGAGTAAAATTACATAAAAAGAAAATCTGGTTGAAGTTTTCCAAATTTCACTCATTCACCAATTATTTATAATTGTCAACTTTTACTTTGTTGAATCTCATTCTAAAAGTTTTGAAAATGTGTCAGTAGAGCTACCAAATGAATTTTCCTAGGCCTTCTGCAAACATGGACCTTTGGAGAATTGAAAGAAATTGAAGATTCAGACTGTTGAAAAATCGGTATGAAATCTTAGTTAATTTTTCATTTTATTAAAAGAGAACGATAACACATTTTATGTAGGCAAAAGGAAGACAACATTGGTAAGAGGTTTGGGCGATGAGATAAGGTCATTTTATCTCAATATTAAAATATCTTTTTCATTAAAGGAATAAATGATGTATAATGAGCACTCAATTGGCACAAAAAGGGCATGCATACGATTTTGTGTAAGTAGAGCCTGAGCTGGTTTTAAAGCACTGCTTCCACTCAAAAATGAACAGCATGTCTTTCAACATGCAGATGATTCTAAAAGCCTGTACTTACGAACGCTTAACGAACGAATTACAGTTAAGATAAACTACATTTTCAATCCCTATCCTATTGTTTGTTGCTGATATTTGTTCCGATAAGCCGAACTAAGGTTAAGACAAATCAATTTTAAAAGTCCCTTTTGCTTCAAGGAGGTCCAACTGCATAACACTTGGGGGCAAACCTAATCTGTCCGCATTGTAATGCTGTGATTAAGATCTGCATAACCTTCATAATGGTCAGCTTTATCCCAACCACAAGGCAAATCATGTTCTACCAAGAGATTTTCTAGCTTAAAGTGGCCACTCTTCAGACTGGGCATATGAATTGATAACACACATAGTAAATAACTGAAATCTGAAAGTGCTTCTTGTCGATCACATGACTTGCGACCTTTAGAATGAGAAATATACAATTGACTCTATACTTTTTTGTTTGAGTGATTGTACAAGACCAGCCTTACAATAATGATAAAACTTTTGTCATCTACATGCTTTTCAATACGCATTCGTCTAGCCCTCGGCTCATAACTGTGTCCAAAGTTCTATTCTCCTGTGGAACTACTCAAGGCCAAGCACATAGTTGAGCATCTGCACAGCAAAGAAGATGACTGGTTGCCATGCTACCAAATACCTGATAAAGTCCAGGAGGCTACCATAGAACACATGTGGTTTCTCCCAGCTTGATGGAAGAGTTAAGGCTTGAGACAGTCACAAGGAATGTTTTCAACAATATTTTTCATATAGTAAGCAGCATTTTCCACGGTTTGGATAAATATCAGAGATGTTTTTTATATTTGGATGAACATGCTAATCTACAGACAATAAATTATTATCAAGTTTTGAGAGGCACTTGTTTGAAATCAAACAGTTTGTTCAATTCATGGATGCATGTTTGAAGAACTTTCTTTACTCTTGTAATAATACTTTGTAATTATAATCAGGGCTTAATAGTTGATAATTCATTTTTTAGCATTTTTTTTTTTTTTTGTCAAAGATATTTAGAATAATTTTTAAGTTTCAAAGATTGTTTTTCATTTTCCAGGGCACTTTTGCACATTTTAGCTTTTTTTCTTTCAATTTCTAATTAAAATGAAGTTTGATTTATTTAATACATGTTGGAATTTAAGTGAAAAGTTCTCAGGGACAATTTCCAACAATAGAACAATTTGTTAAGTATAGCTATGTCACTTTATCATAAGGAGTAGATAATCCTCATCATTCATTAAAAAAAAGAAAAAGGAAAGTAGATGGAATGAAAAAAACGCAATACACACACACACACAGCTGTATAAAAGAAGGAGCATAGAAGAGCTAGCCGATCAGGTACTGAATATGTTTCTAAATATTAGACTCTAGATGCAATCATTTTCTTGCAACTGAACAAGATCGATACTGTCGCTTCAATTCTAAAAAGCAGTCTTCAATACTGAAAAGCAAAAAAAGTTTTTTTTTTTTTTTTCGAAAATGAAAGTTTCGAATCCCTTATTTACAGTAAAAATGCCCAGGTGCAAGTCACTAAAATCTTGCTTATTATATCAGTTAGTAAGGGAATTTGTCAATATATACATATTTTAAAAAAAGAAAAAAAATATTCAATAGAATTCTCATCCAGCGCTTAAAGTGTATTTTTCAAAAAATTAACAGCACTTTTTTTCAATTATTACAGCAAATTTTGTATCAATTTTTATGCATTTTAAAGAATTATGAAGGTGTTTTTTTTATTTTATTTAATGCCATGAACTTTTGGTCCTTGGCCAAAATAAAATATATAAAAAATAGAAATTTAAAAATAAGTCTTGGAAATTGAGCTCAAAGCATTTCATGTAGAATTAATAAAATAAAAAAAACTGCTATATGGGCTTAATCATGAAACATTTATATTAATTAACTAATACAGAAGAATGCCTCAAAGCTATAATCAGTACAGAAGAGAACCAAAAAAGCAACATAAACTTCACAAATGCCTTCTCAAAAAATCTCATTTCAGAGAAATTTACCGGATTAAAACTTTACTGGTAGAGCTGCAACAGAACCAGTGATGGGAAAGTGGGAGGGGAGTATCTGATATTTTTTCAACAAATAGTTTTTTAACCACATAAAAACTGAACTTAGAGAATGGGAGCAATTCAGGAAATTTTCAAAAAAGTAGAAATCCGAGTAACAGCAGAAGCTTCTCATCCCTACTCATGTAAAGCATATCAGATACTTTTGGTTTGGCAAAATGTAAGTAGAAATGAAATTATACAGAGTCCATGTGGTTTTTAATGTATTTGTTTTAGATATTATAAAAGTAGAACATAGGAGACTGGAAGTGGAGATGCAAAATAGATCAGAATAGCTACGTAATGTTTTGGACCAGAGAAAAATGTCCAAACAGAGATGCGCAACATCACAATTATGTTCTTTATACTGTACTTCTACATCATTACATTTTCAAGTTTTGAGAAAGAATGCAAGACCAAAATAAGATACTTCCATTACACATTGAAAGCCCAGGAACTATCTCCATGTTCAAGTTATAAATTAGAACATTTGGCAGAGGGGGGAGATATGTTAATACATTGTAATTTGTAAAAATACCTATTCTGAGATTGTTATCAATTTGTATGTTTTTCATTCTTTAACTTTTAGCCATAAAGATATTGGAAATAAAAACATTCAAACTTAATAAGCTACTTTTCCATAGCAGTAAACATGTCACATTAAATTATCAGTGAAGTATGAAGATAGGTAGCTAGACAGTGACCATTTTAAGAGTGAAGGATCATTTTAAAAAATTGAACTGTACTGCAAGAAACTTTAAAGCTGGGCCCCACAATGATATGGAAATATATAAGCGAAACATGTCTTAAAAATGAACATATTGTTAACAAGACATTGAAAAGAAAAGAAAAAAGCTGCGTAAGCAAGAGTATGAAACTGAGAGCTTTTGACTAATGAAAATATTCTGTGGGAAAAAAACATAAATAATAATTGTTCTGCACAGTTCTTTTTTTTTTTTAATTTCCTTTAAACACTTATTTTGATAAATGTAGGGAAATTCTGAATTTCAGATACAAAAGAATGTTATTGTAGAATTAATCTCCAATTATTTCAAGCAAGCCTACAGATAATCAAATCCATATTTAAAAGAAAATTGTTTCATGATGCAATAAATAAAAAAATATTTACAAAAAAGGATACGGATTGCAAAACATTCTCTTGAGATCCACTTTCTCTTTGCAGTAAGGACACGTCTGTTTCTTTCCTACAATGCACCATCCACGTATGCAGAACTCGTGAAACCTAGTAAAATGTTAAGGTAGAGACATAGGATAGCTTTGATGTAAACAGTAGCTTGATTTAAAAAATAACTAACTAATGATATACATTTGACAAATTAATAAATATAACGATCAGAAATATTAAACTCAATGCATCTTATGAATTAAAAATAAGTTTCTCTGTAACTTATTTTAGTAATAGGATCTTTGCTTCTGCTTTGTGTTTCTATACTTCTATTTTTTCTAGTCCAAATAGGCTGACTATATTGAGTTAGATCATCTCACTGATGCCTACCACTTCTTCAATGACTTTTATATCCATGATGCCATTGTGTTGCCAGATTATACCATTACACTTTAATGGAATTAATGCTTACTCTGAGAGAGATTATCTTTCTTTAGTAACAATATTGTTATTCGTTGGAAAATCTCTTTCATGTTGAGTAAAAAATCAAAATTTGAGAGCTAAAAATACTAAAACGACAAAAAATTGGGAATATTTTAGGAGAGCTGGAACAAAAACGTCAAATTTGTGACACATTTTTCAAATTTTTGAAATAATAGGAGTTTTAGGTCAATCCCGACCCCTGAAACTCCTTTTTTATCAATTCACAACAGCACTGTGACTGATTGCAGATTGTTGAAACATTACAATTTCCACATTATTCTCACAAAGAGGATACGTATGACCACAGGTCAAGTTGTATGTTTTCTCAACTATAGCAGTGGAATTATCTTGGACTAGAATAACATTTCCACAGACGGCACAAATGTTAGGTTCCAGTTGTCTGTCTGGGATCCCAGATGTTGTGTAATACTAGAAGAGAGAATGTACACTTCAGCTTTCTTGAACAAAAGATAAAATATTCATAAAATTTCTTACTGACAAAGAATTTTACTTCCTCAATTTCACATAAAATCTACTTTTATATCAGTTCACTTTTTCTGAATAAAGAAAAAACATGATAAAAAAACTGACAAATATAGTAGAATATTAGAATAAAATACTGAAAACTAGGACAGAATATTGTATCAGAAAATTGGGATGTTCAGGATAACTATGATCCCCATATTTATTATGCTTCAATCGAAATATTTTATGAGTATGTAAAACTAAAATAAATAAATGATAATTAATAATTCTCACACAAAATCCCATTTTTAATTAGAAAATTCTAGTCACTAACTGAAGCATATACTAAAATTTTATTTGAATTCGAATGCAAAAGACAAATGCCATGTCTGTATCTCATCAACTCTTGAGAGAAAGCAATATTGAAAAAGAAAAATATCAACACATTTTAAAAATCAATGGCTAAAGGTTCTTGCAATTACATTTTATCCTTATTTTAATGAAGAAGACATGAGGAAAACACTTTAGTTCGAGTTCTATGAAAGAGTTAGTGAAAATATTCTTTTTGTCTTCTTTGTTTCTTCTTACTTTGTTCTCTCCCATAAAAAGTTTTAATTTCTAAGAAGCGAACTTTAATCATAGCAGCATTTAGTCTAAATCAATGTAAGAAGGTTTGACAATGCTAAGTACCTTTCAAAACTGAAACTACTCTTTTTAGAGAATAACGCCCAGCTTTTTTTTTTTATTTCTAGGGAGATGCAAATACAAATAAACGTAAGTGCACTTTATGCTACTCTTTTTCAAAAAAAATCATGTTCTTTCAAAGGACAATATACAACTGAACACATTGATAATGAAGTCCTTCATTACCAAGCATAGAACCAAAAAACCATTCGGCTGTTCAGTAAAAATAACAATTCATACATAAAATAATACAGATAAATAAAAATAATAATAAAATTACAAATTTATCATGAAATACCATTCATAAAAACTACATAATTTTTTGAAGTAATTTTGAAATAATTTTTTGAAGTAGTAAATTTTTTGAAACCAGTTCTCACCCCGATGGTTGCGGCCATCTTATCAGTGATTATTTCTGAGATGTCCCTGCCCAACACACCATAGTAAAGTCCATAAAAGAGGCACAAGAGACCACAGTCCATCCAGGACTGGGGTGGGGTGCGGAACATTAAGTTCACTCCTAGTAAGGTCAAAAGGACAATCACATAACCTATTACGCCTAGTGCATAGCTCAACATATAGATGAAGTAGAACCACTTGTATACCAATCTGAAAAAAAAAAGTATTATCGACATAAAAACATGCACTTGATCACATTTTGTCCAAAGAAGATTATCAACTTTAATAGTATATACACTTTCATTTGTTATGCTTATACCGGTATTTTACTTAACCCTACACTGCATAGCGTTGCCAATTGGCTACATGGACTTTTTATCCTTATGACCATGCATAAGGCAACTGAAGCATAAAAAGCAAGTATTAGGTATCGTTAAAGCAAATATAAACATCAATCTTCAAAATTAATTTTTTAAAAATGTTTTCCAATGTTTTCTTTTTACACTAAAAAACGTCTATATTTCTTTCAAAGAAAAAAAAATCATGCAGTGTAGGGTTAAAAATATTTTATGGCCATGATTTGCTATGGCTTCTTTATTTGCTGAGGTCCTAATTACTAGAAGATATGCTAACTCAGCAATTAGGAGTTTCAAAGTAGTGCTCAAGAAGTAATATTCAATAGCAATAACAGGGGGGAAAAGATTGAGGGCATCGAAAACAAAGTTAACTGCTAGAAAAAAAATTAGGTTAAAATTGAAAAAACTTTTTATAGTAGTTTTTATATGTTTAAGACAATTTTATACGTGTAAGACAATGTCTATAATGCTATTCATTTAAAAAATACTGCTTCTAACAAGCTGGTACAAGAGTCCAAGCAATCAATCTTTTGACGCTATTAAAGAACATCGATTATTTAATAGACATAAAAAGTAGTGTGGGGTCCATGCAACATTTCTTTTATTTGTATAAAATCGATTCAGCATTAAAATAATTACAGAATGAAAAACTTTTAATTATTAAACAGGGAAACATGAAACAAAATATGTGTAATGTTATGCATGATCTGACCTGGGTGTCATTCCGGTGATAGGTTTCTGAAGAGCACGGGAGATGACAATGCATGTGAGCAAAGTAAACAAAATCCACGAGATGATAAATCTTATCCAGTGGCTCCTGGCAGAAATGGCAAGTGGGACGATCCATAGTGCAACTAGAGATACTCGCTACAATAGGAACAGTGAGTTTATTAATAGCAGACAACAATGTGAATTATTTACAGGAAAGATTTCCTCTTAATTAAACAAAATTTGAGTTTTTTTTTTTTTTTTTCCATTTTACAACATTAATCATTCTGTAACATTTCTTAATTCCCTTCCATCAATTCTAATACAACTGCAGTATAAAGAAATATACTTTTTATAGTGTTTTCTTGATAATGCAAAACTAATGCACGATTAAACCTCAAAATCTGAAATTTATGAGACCACGACATTTCAAGATGTTAGAAGCACAAAAGAACTGCCATGGTAAAAGTGTGAAAAGCTCTAAGAGCTTCCCGCATTTTAAAGATTATAACATAGTTATAGCCTAAAAATTTTACTCTGGATCATATCTGCCTTTATTTGAATTAAGCTCCTTCCCCCCCCCCCCCCCCCGACCCCCCCAAAAAAATAGATTTCCACAGGAAACTTTCATATCTTGCACATTACATTTCACAAAAAATCATTTCATATTTTTTATTTTAAAAAACTGTTGATGAAATCAATTTTTTTTTTGTTTTCATTGCCTTACTTAAAATATATGGTTACACAAGGTTGCTATAAATGGGAAAAGTCTGGTGAAAATTTAAACCACTCTCTCTAGACTAATAATTAACAATTCACCTGATAAGATCTGTTGTATCGTTTCTTCCACTCCACAAGCAAAACCTGAGAAACAATCACTGTGAAGAGGAGGATGAGGATCATCCAGGCGTGCATGGATTCATGGCCAGCATGCTTCTCATGCATCTGTTGGTGTAGATACCTTGAAGTTAAAGACATATTTGTATTTTTACTTAACTACTAAGAAAAGCTAATAATAAAAAGCAACCAACAGATAATCAGAACCAAAGTGCTCTATGAAAGCAGAGTGGTTTTGAATTGTTGGAGTAGCAAAAACTTTGAAAACTGACCTGGCTCGCTCATGGGCTGTCAAGTTTCCTGATTGCAACAACTGAAAGAAAAGACAGGATTATGAAATATGGCTCAAACTTTTACTTCTAGTCTTTTAAAGTAGTAAACATTGAGTAGTCCAACTAATCATACAGGCCACAGGTTGCTGTTCAAGAGTTATGTTTTTGCCTGCAATATCAGGATTTAAAAATATACTAGCTGCTTGGCCCGGTGTTGCAGGGTCTACCTCTGACCAAAAAATTAACAAAACTTGAATATTTTATAAGATTGTGTATCTGGCTAATTTTTTTCCAAAGATTCTTTTATTTTTGCATTTCCCAGTGTGATTTTTTACCATATATTTATCATATGCCCATCATAGCGTGATGTAATTAAAAGTTTTTAAATATGCTGTCTTATTAATGCGGGTGAAACCGCAGGGCACAACTATGCTCTAATAAAGGTTTTTGAAGTAACATCTCATATCCATTATAATGTAAAGGATTTCTAATTCTTGTTTAAGTTTTGTTAATTTTTTGTTCAGAGGTAACCTGTGCAATGCCCGACCACGCAGCTAGTTAAAACTAATAAAGACAGAAAAATTACAAATCTATCGGTACCTAGTTTGACTTTTCAGTCCATTGGTGTTCAGGAAAAAGAAGCAGGACATAGATAGAAAGATAGATACAGGGATAAAAACAACTCAAAGTCAAACAAGAAGTTCTGTCAAGAACTAAACGAGCCTACTTTCCCGTACATCGATATCGGCATTCTAGCATCTGATCATTATTCTCCTGATTATCTAAGACTAAAAATTATGTCAAACATACCTTTTTCGCACTTAAAGCCAGCTGATTTCTAAAAGCAAAATATACCACTCTCATCAGATGAAATAGACACATAAAAAGTAAATAAATGAATAAATAAAGTTTTGCCGCACCTTTTAAAGAATGTAACTGTTACAGTTCTTCCATAGAAAAATTCCTCAATTGAATCGTTTATTTCGAAAAGGTAACATCTCTATTTTGATCTCCTCTGTCTCTTTAGAAAATTAAACAGCGCACGGTTATATTTTTGAATGTCATAATCAATGAAAACATGCCTTTAGTTAAGTACACAATTACTGCAATAATTTACCAAGTAACCATTGATTATGGCATTCAAAAATATAACCGTGCGCTGTTTAATTTTCTAAAGAGACAGAGGAGATCAAAATAGAGATGTTACCTTTTCGAAATAAACGATTCAATTGTTTTCAAAAAAAAAATTTAAAAGAACAAAGTACATCAAAACACATTTTATCAAAGAAAGAAAAAAAAGAGAAAAAAAACTTGTCCGTTGATAAAATGTCTTAAATTTCACTTTTAATCCGTTGCCAGTTGTTAAATATAAATAAAGAATAAAATGCCCTAGTGAATGAAACATTTTTGTTACAAAAAAAATCGTCTGCCAAAAATAATAATAATAATAATAATAATAATAATAATAAATAAAATAAAATAAATGAATAAATAAACAAAAAATCGTCTGCACAGTCAGTCATTTTTTTTCTGAGTCTGCATTTCCGCCATGTTTGCGGAGTGGGAGTCAGAGTCCTCACAGAAGATTATTCAGAAAAGAACTTTACAAATATTATTTATCAAAACCATTTTCTTCCAAATTAGTTAGAAGGAAATCCGATTTTATTCGGATCAACATTCAACTGAAATTCCCCGTAGGCACTAATGTTAAATTTTTTTTCTGAAAGGTTCAATATTGAACGAAAAATGGTTCAAATCAAAAAGCGAAATATGGGAATGAGCCTCTCCGAAATCTTTCAAACAAAAAAAAAGTTTATTCCATTCGAATGGTTCACTCAGAAGTTATTAGGTGGGGAAAGGTTGCTTGAACGGTTCAATGTTGAACGAAAAAATGTTCAAATTGAAATTTTAAATACGGTAATGAAGTATCCTGCCTGAGATCCTTCGAACAAAAAAAAAAAGTTTATTTAAATCGGACTGTTCACTCAAGAGTTATTAGGGGTGACAGCTTGCTTGAGAGGCTCAATGTTGAACGAAAAATTGTTCAAATCGGAAATGTAAATACGGGAATGAAGTATCCTTGAAAAGTTCTTTCCAACAAAAAAAAGTTTGTTCAAATCGGACTGTTCATTAAAAAGTTAGTATCGCTGGACCGGTTGTTTGAACGGCTCAAAGTTGAACCAAAAATTGTTCAAATCAAAAAATCAAATATAGGAATGAGCTGTACTCGCCGAGATCTTTCCAACAAAAAAAGTTTGTTCAAATCGGAATGTTCATTCAAAAGTTATTAGGGGGGGACAGACAGACCGACAGACGCACAAATTCCCCATCTCAATACCCTACTTTCAAATTTTTAATTTTTCGATATTCATTTTACCTTTTTATTTTTTTAACTTGGCGATAATTTTTTTTTAACTTGGCGATATTTTTTGGACTTGGCGATAATTTTTAGATGCATTGAGCTACTTTTAATACTTTTTCGTCTTTCTTTTGTTTTCAACGGGAAAGTAGGCTAAAAAGAGGAAAAATTGTGCGGCTTAACATTTGGATCGATTTTTTAAAAAATATTATGCGAAATTAGACACGAGAGACTTCCTCTTAATTTGCATGGTGAAATGGAAGATTGAAGCAGGCCCGTCATTAAGGGGTGGGGCAGGGGGTGAATTGCCACTTTTTGGTAAATTTTACATTGTGTATGCACTCTTTGCCCCCCATCCCCCCCTCCCCCGGTAAAAATTCGAAATGACGTCCCTGGATTGAAGGCTTTTTATTCATTTTTAAAACTTCTTTTTCCTCATTTCCTATTTCTATCTTTTTAAACCATACAAAGCAATGTAGAAACGAAAAAAAGGGGGTGTTTTTTTAGATGAATTAGACTAGGGCTTACCAAACTGTGGTCCGCGGACCCCTTGGGGGTCCGCCTTCCTTTAGCAGGGGGTCCGCAGTAAAAATCCGATTTTTTTTGCGTTAAAAGTAATATTTTAAATCTGGCTCTGTGTTTCAATACCAGGGTAAAGATATTCAAACTTTCTATGATCGCGCCCTCTTTTTCTCAAGCAGAAATTCTCATACCCCCCTCCCCCAATTTTTGCCGTGTTCCAATTTCGTACAGTTTGTTCTGAAGTTACAATATCATTATTGGGTTGAAAAAGAATCAATACCACTTGTCAAATAAAATAGCTTTTATGCGTCAAAACGATTTTTTTTTTGTTATCTAATATTAGTGATAATTTTACAACAAAATCTCATACAAAACATCAGAAAAGCAGATATTTTTACAACAACATTGGGGAAATATTAATGCTGTATCAATACCAAGATTAGGCTTGCTTTTGCGCTCAATTTTTTTTTAAACCGTGGTGTTTTCAAAAGCTGTATGGATGTTTTTACTCCGTAAGCGTAAAAATGACATTTTGCTGACTTTCATTTTTCAACTCTGGTTCATTTCTTCTTTTTTTTTTTTTTTGTGCAAAAAAATGATATTTTGTTAACGCCGCTGCTTACCCCCTTCCTCTTAGAACTATTTCATGCCTCCTTAAGTGAATCCAACGGCGCTGATAGGTAAGACGGCGCCATGAGCTTCATGCTAGACTTTGGCTTATTAACGCGTATTTAAAAGAATTTCAATTTCGAACCTTCCCGAAAAATGCGCCACGTCGACGCCAGCATTGTAAAATCACACAAGCTAGGGTAGATTGGTGGATGGATTGGTCGGTTTGATTGAATACAAAACTATTCAGATTAAAATTTCGGATTATTGTCAAGGCGTGGGTCTTCGTTTCTGGTGATTCTGTACTTGTCTCAAGTTGTACATAAAAAGAAGTTTTTATCCGAGAACAAATTCCTCGCGGTTTTATATCTCGAGATTAATTTTCTTGCTTCTTGTACCATTCTCATTAATCATTTAAGAACCATAGCATGGATTTGTGGCTACAGACAGGATCTTTGAAGAAATGTACAGTTCCTTCATCACTATCAAAGCCACAAAAACGCCAAAACAGTTTTGTTGATGACAAAGGACAACCTTCGGAAGAAAAAATAACTAATGACACAGCCAGCTGAAGAGCAAATTTTAGAAGATGAATCTCTGCAACATGTTCCAATTACACCGAATTCTCCCATCGTAGAAGTAGATGCTGTTCACCGATGCTCAGAGTGGAAGTGGAACAACTAAAAAACGAAAGTACCAAGATAGCTACCTAGATTTAGGTTTCATAGAGACTGACGAAAAGAAAGTTCAGTGTGTGATTTGTGCGAAAGTCCTTCCAAACAGTTCGATGGTTCCAGTCAAATTGCTGCGTCATTTTGAAGGTAGACATCCGGAGCTAAAGGAAAAGAGACTGATTTTTTAAGAGGAAGTGTACTGAGCTCGTTGCTTCTCAGAAGTTCATTACAGCTCACGCAAAAACCGCTAATGAAAATGCACTAAAAGCTTCTTTCTTACTGAGTTGTCAAGTAGCAAAAACAGGTAAAGCCCATACCATCGCCGAAACCCTCATAAAACCATGCGTTACTGATATTGTTTCTTGCATGCTAGATGAGAAAGCTGCAAAACTTGTATCTACAGAGCCGTTATCTAATAACACTGTCAAAAGACGGGTACTTGAGCTGTCACAGGATGTGAAAAAATCTCTGGTTTCGCGCATCAAAAACAATTTCTTTGCTATGCAAATCGACGAATTGACTGACGTCGCAGTGCTGGCAATCTTATTGGCTTTTGTACGTTATGAATACTCTGGTCATTTTGAAGAGGATCTTCTTTTGTGCAAACCACTTCTTTCTAATACAAAGGGTGTCCAAATATTTAGTTTAGGATTCTTGATCTATGCAGCCACTAAAACTAAACACAGAAGCTGCCTCGATGCTGAACCAGACATTCGCCTCCAACTGTCATAAATCAAACCTAACGTATCAAAATTGTGCCGGATGAAACAACCCCACTCTTCCCATTAATGTGTTGTTAATATTTTATGTTTTCTTATTTCTGCTATTACTTGTCTTTGATACTTGTACGTTTTTTGTTTTCCACATTTTGTTGATAAAGTTAAACATTTTAAATTACTTACTTATTAGTGGCTTTTAAATAATTATCACACTAATTAGGAATAATTAATTAAATTACTTTGATTGACTACAAACTATAAGTATTTGCACACTGCAATGACAAGGGTCCGTTTTGTTAAATGCTCTCTGAAGGTGGTCCGCTGGGTGAAAAGTTTGGAAAGCCCTGAATTAGACACTTGTCTTCCAAGAAATGAATTATCTAATTAATATTGTATGGTTTTTAGTTATTTTGATAAATTTTAAAGATCAAAATAATTTTCACAATTTTTTTGACCAAGATCAACATTTTAGCTGAATTTCCTTAATTTATATCTCTAGAAGCGGAAACTTATGTTTTTGGCAGCTTGCCAAAATAAGAGTACATAGTTAGCAAATAATTGCATTTCATCCTTGAGGTTTCAATCCTGTTGCATCCTAAAAAATTTTCTATTATTTTGAAGGTTAGAAGTAATTTCAACCTCTTCTACTTCAAAGCAACTTATTTTATGGTTTATTTTAACAATATATGTACACATATAATTTTTTTCTAAATATGATGAAGCATTAACTTTTAGATCGCAGAAAGACAGAAATAACAAGAAGTTCTGTCAAGAACTAAACGAGCCTTCTTTACCATCCATCGACATCAGCATTCTAGCATCTGATCATTATTCTCTTGATTATCTAAGACTGAAAATTATGTCAAACATACCTTTTTAGCACTTAAAGCTGATTTCTAAAAGCAAAATATTACCCTCTCATCAGATGAAATAGACACGTAAAAAGTAAATAAACAAATAAATAAAGTTTTGTCGCACCTTTTAAAGAAGGTAACTGTTACAGTTCTTCCGTAGAAAAAAATCCTCAATCGTTTTCAAAAAAAATAAAATAAATAAAAGTACAAAGAGCATCAAAACACATTTTATCAAACAAAGAAAAAAAAAAAACTCGTCCGTTAATAAAATGTCTCGAATTTCACTTTTAATCCATTGCCAGTTAATAATAATTGCCATATAAATAAAGAATAAAATGCCCTCGCGGATGAAAAATTTTTGTTACAAAAAAAAATCGTCTGCCAAAAAAAAAAGAAAAAAATAACAATAATAAATAAAATAAAACAAATGAATAAATAAACAAAAAATCGCCTGCACAGTCAGTCATTTTTTTTCTGAGCCTGCATTTCCGCCATGTTTGCAGAGTCGGAGTCGGAATCAGAGTCCTCACAGAAGATTATTCAGAAAAGTACTTTACAAACATTGTTTATCAGGAATTTTCTTACAAAGTTAGTTTGAAGGAAATCCGACTTTAAGTTCAGGATCAACATTCAACTTAAATTCCCCGTAGGAGCTAATGTTAAATTTTTTTTCTGAACGGTTCAATATTGTACAAAAAATGGTTCAAATCAAAAAGCGAAGTATGGGAATGAGCCTCTCCGAGATCTTTCAAACAAAAAAAGTTTATTTCATTCGGACGGTTCACTCAAAAGTTATTAGGTGGGGAAAGGTTGCTTGAACGGTTCAATGTTGAATGAAAAATGTTCAAATTGAAAATTTAAATACGGTAATGAAGTATCCTTGCTGAGAGCCTTGGAACAACAAAAAATTTATTTAAATCGGACTGTTCACTCAAAAGTTATTAGGGGTGACAGCTTGCTTGAGCGGTTCATTTGAGCGATGTTGAATGAAAAATTGTTCAAATCGGAAATGTAAATACGGGAATGAAGTATCTTTGATAAGATCTTTCAAACAAAAAAAAGTTTGTTCAAATCGGACTGTTCATTCAAAAGTTAGCATCGCGGGACAGGTTGTTTGAACGGTTCAAAGTTGAACCAAAAATTGTTCAAAACGAAAAATCAAATATGCAGGGTGTCAATGATTTAAATCAATTGATTTAAATCAGTGATTTAAATCGCGATTTAATACAATTGATTTTTTTAAAAAAATCATTGATTTAAATCACTTTTTATTTTAATCCTTAAAAAATTCTCTTGGACAATCCCAATTTCATTATTTTTACCATTTTCTTTTAGAGCTTTGATTTCCATCTAATAAATGGAAAAGTAATCCTACTCATCCCCCCCCCCCTCCACAGATGCTGGAAGGTTGCAGTCCAAATAATATGCATGCACAAATAGTGCTATTTGTTGTCTAATATCTCTACTAATAATAAAGCTGAAAGTTTGTCTCTCTGTCTTTCCTTCTGTCTTTCCTTCTGTCTGTCTGTCTGTTACGCGCGTAGCGCCAAAACCGTTCGGTCGATTTTCATGCCACTTGGTACAAAATTAGTTTGTAGCATGTAGTTTTGCACCTCGAAGCGATTTTTCGAAAATTCCATTTCGTTCTTTTTCTATTTGAATTCTTAGCGGAAATTCGATAAAATAGGGAAGAAATATTTTATACACATTTTCAAGTCTTATGTCATTCGAAAGCTTGAAATTTTCTGCACAAAATGAAGTTTTTTCAAAGTTTCTACGATCATCAGGAGAGCTGTAACAATTGTTTTTAGAATCCCGGAATTCAAGGCTTACCTTCAGTAAAGCAAGCCAAACGATTCTAAAATGGTTAATGAAATGAATTATTTTATCAACGGAAATCAACTTTTCATGCTGTTACTATGGTTACGTGTTCATACTTATTTTTGTTTCGTTCTTTTTCCAGGGTTGCCAGAAGTAGTATTTTTGATACTACGGTAGTATTTTTTCGGCCCAAATAAGGAGCGTAGTATTTTTCTGGCCACCCTGTTTCCAATATACTAATGACTTAATTAAAAGATTTGGCGGATTTTTTTTCCATTTTTATAGATTTCGCATTTCAGCAATATTGATTTTGGCAACGTTTAGAAACAGTAGTAGGAGCGTCTATCGCCCATTTAGCGAGAAAGGGGTACCCAAAGCACAAAGATTAACCAAATATCGTATAAATTGTGACATTGCAACGTTCTTTTTAAAGTGTTTCATTTCGGAAAATGTATTGTTTTGTTTTTAAAGCTGGGAAAGGAAACTTTCTTCTTCTTTCAAATTTTGGTAAGATTTCTGTTGGTTTCTGTGAGCAACAAAATTGTTCTTATTTTCTCTTTTGGCTTATTTTTGTGCATCTCCAGTTGGGGTTTCATTTGAATGTCACAAGGGGATGCTTTACCCCTTTTTTGGAGTTAATCAGTGTTAATTTCAATGCAGATGAATTGGCGCGACCACTTGGCGATATATCGCCAAGCCTTTGGTCGCGAAGTATTTGTCGCCAATTTGGCGACATATCGCCATGTTGGCGAATTTTTTTTTTTTTATTTGGACTCAATTTGGCGCTATTAGCGATATTTTGCCAATTTGGCGACAAATTTGCGATTTTTTTAAAAACTTTTTTTTGGGGGGGGGGTTCAATTTGGCGCTATTGGTGATATTTTGCGAAAAATTCACTGAATGATGTTAAAATCGGCGATATTTTGGAGATTAATCATTGTAAAACATTTTTTTGCATTGTTTCGTGGCAAACTAGGGATATAAATGTTTGAATTGTTATCTTACTCCCTCCAAGCACTATTTTAGCACTTAAGGCATCTACTAAGAAATGTACACGTAAAAGGAAGTAGTGTAGGGCCCATACCAAATTTTTATATCATACTTTGAAGGAATTGTAGTTGAATTATAACTAAAATAGAGTATTTTTTCTGCTATATTAATTATTTTACAAATGAACTTTTAATTTTATACCACGGGCAAAGCCGTGCGGGTACCGCTAGTGTAAAATAAAGAAAATACATGCAGGTGCAGGGCAGGTGTGGTAAAGAGTGAATTGAGGGGGAGGGACAAGATAGAATATGTGTGATATACTTTCAGTGAAAAGTAAAAACAAAAACAACCAAACAGAAGATGCATTAGCGACTGGCGACCTTGCATTAGCAACTGGGGGGGGGGGGGGGGGCAGTCTTTATCAGTGGCTGAAATGGAACATATTCCAGCTTTACAAAACAAAAGCAAAATAAAGAGGGGGGGGCTGAATGAAGTGAGGATTGGGTTGAGCTTCCTGCCCCATTTGATTTTTATCCTAGCTAGTAGACAGGATTATTTTTAGATTGGCTCCTAACACTTTTTTCTGGGTTTCTTACTGGTGAAGCTTTACTTCAAAGGTGTATTTGTATTTTTAAAAACTTAAAGGTAAGTTGTTCACAAATAAAAATTAATTAATAACTGAAATTTCTAATTTTTTTTAAAAAAATCAAAAAAAACCCGATTTAAATCAAAAAAATCTGATTTAAATCAAAAAAATCCGATTTTTTTGATTTTTTTGAAAAAATCAGTGATTTTTTTACACCCTGCAAATATGTGAATGAGCTGTACTCGCCGAGATCTTTCCAACAAAAAAAAGTTTGTCAAAACCGGAATGTTCATTCAAAAGTTATTGGGGGGGGGGGGACAGACAGACCGACCGACCAACACACAAATTCCCCATCTCAATACCCTACTTTCAATTTTTAATTTTTCGATATTCATGTTACCTTTTTATTTCTTTTTGGCTTTTTTTTCTGACTTGGCGATATTTTTTTCGGACTTGGTGATATTTTTTTCTGATTTGGCGATATTTTTTTGACTTGGCGATATTTTTTAGATGCATTAAGCCACTTTTAATTTTAATACTTTTTTCATCTTTCTTTTATTTTTAACGGGAAAGTAGGCTAATAAAAAAAGCGGAAAATTGCGAATCCACGGAAAATTTTCATCTCTGCAGATAGATACTCAATTTTTAATATAAGTAGATGGCTTTTGAGCTAATTTATATTTAAAAAAATTACAAGTTGCTTGCGATAAAAAAACTACATATGTGGCCCGCTAATGAGTTTCATGTTTGATTCAGTTAAGCCTCCATTCAAAATTCTCACTATCATTATTATTACTGTTTCATATCAAGCACGTTTATATAGCAATGGATTTCATATTAAATCATTTAGGAAAATTGCTTTACATTTAAGCAAAAATTTGAAGATTTTTCTCAATTTACCCAGAATCTCTTTATGAAACTTATGTAAAATAAAACTAATGAAGCCTAAAAAGGTACAAATCTATCAGTACCTGGTTCAACTTTCAGTTAATTGGCGTTCAGGAGAAAAAAACAGGACATAAGATAGATAGAAACGTAATTAGTTTTTAATATAAGTAGATTCTCTGCTTTTTTGCACATTTTCGTTACCTTTTACTTTAGACGTGAACTTACAGGAAGGCTACCAATAAAGGCAGGGCTGAATTGTTAACAAAAGAAGTGAGAGAGCTTTATAGTCTTTAGAATTTTCATAATGCTTAAACAGCCAGAATTTTGTCAATTATGATAAAATTTCCATCAAATTGAAAAGAAGTGCAGGAGTTCAGCTCCTATTAACTTGCATGCAAATTAAGCCCCAAGTAAAGCTACAATTGGAATACTGCGAATTGCATTACAGTTAAAAGACAAACTTCTTCCAGTTGCTCTAAAACGAGTTTTATAAAACAAATTTGGACAAAAACCATATGCTCAGATTTCCAATTTTAAGGAGCAATTTGCAAGTGAAGAGCATTATATTCACATTACACAATGTAAATTAGTGGCATAACTACATACCACAAAACCACAGGCAAAAATTTTGGAGCTTTATTTTAGTTCCATTTTATTAAATGTTTCTGCTAAATATACATAGTTTGAAGTTTATATTTGATTCACGATTTCCAAAAGCTTACACTTTTTCCCAACATAATTAGAGGAAGGAATAGAATTCCGAATCACTGTTCTCTTAAAATTACCGAAGACAGTCTAAAAATGTGTTTTGGGAACATCAATATCAAAAAATTGTAGGACGAATATTAGACTCTTTCCGTTAAATTTCCAAACATGGCACACAATCATCAATTTTTAACCTTTGATTTCGGAAAATTTACCAGGAAGGGCTTTCTGGCCTTTCTCTCCTAACATCACGCCATAAAAATGGTCTAAAATTAAATTTTTGGAGCTTCAATTTCGAAAAAACTACAGGGGAAGAGTACTTAACCAAAGCCCTCCCGCAGTGTCATTAAAGACGGTCTACAATTATGTTTTAAGGAGTTCTGT
Organism: Uloborus plumipes; assembly: GCA_038373865.1. NCBI lineage: Eukaryota > Metazoa > Arthropoda > Arachnida > Araneae > Uloboridae > Uloborus > Uloborus plumipes. Next base: position 33,786 of record JAXGGA010006420.1, read on the forward strand.
TATAAAAAACTTCTTCGGGGAGTTTACAACCACCCATTCTCTTAATATTGAAGGTCATCTAAAATTGTTTTTTTAGAACTTCAATATTGAGAAATTGCCGCAAGAATCCCTGACCTCTTCCCCAAACCCAGATAATATAGACGAACTCGCGAACGCCGTTTGCAGAAAACTTTCGAAGTTTGCATAAAATTTTTGCATTTTGTTAAAAAAAGTTATAAATTTAGGAAGTTTTCTATCTGAAATATGTCTTGATTTTGTTCATTGTGGGGCAGTAGCTTGTTACATACGAAACTGACACATTCATTAATCATGACGGATTGACAACCAACCTCATGGTAGAACCTGCACTTCATACAACTTGATATTTTTGTTGTTGGTAGCACTTTAGGATTCAGAAGCCTCCTTTTTTTTGCAGAAAATTTTAAAGAAATCATTTAAGTTTTCAGACAGTTTTACATTTTATCTAAGTCTGCTCTTCCCTATTATTTAAGATTGGTTGCAGTCAGATCTTTAAAACTTTCATGGTGAAAAATTTACAGGTGAGGGTCCTTGAAACTTTTTTCCTGCAAATATCATGAACTAGTGTTTAAAATTGCTTTTTTATTAAACTTCAATATCGAAAAGCTTTGTGGTAGAATTCCGAACTTCATCCCTTCCTTTAACGGCCAAACTTTTTAAAAGGTGGCCTATAATTACATTTTTAAGAGTCCCATGTTTGAAAAATTTGTGAGGAGAGGCCATGAACCCGTGTCTTTGAACATCAATAAAGATTTTGAAAACTCCATTTGAAAAATTGCCGGATGAGAAGGTCTAACCCTTCCTTCCCCTTAAGTCTTAGTGAAGCAATGAATATTCGGCCAGTCCGCCGCGTATTAGGCTTCGGCAAAATGCCTAGCTCGCTACTCGGCCTTGGTTGAATGTTTTGCAAAAAATTTATTTTATTTCTACACATTGAAACTTTTATACATTTTTATTTTTACTTATCATACGAAATGGGCATTTTATATAGAATCTTGCTTTTCTACAATGCATTGCTATTTTTGAGGATATTCACTAAGGTTACAGTTGACTATAAATGTGTGTACTACAAATGTTGGCCATCTTATCGCATAAAATAAAGAAGAACAAAATTATAGGACAAAGCAGAAAAACAAAATATTTTTTTTTGCATATTACAAAGGTTGATGGTATACGTACATGTAAAACTAATTCCAATGTGTAAAAGATTAGAATAGTTAACGAATAGTTAACATAAATCATACATGAAGCAAAGGTTAGTTCTTTCTCTCTCAGAATAAAATATGTATTTAAAAGTGAAATAGCATGATCATTCGCTTCACTTGGCAACATTGGCAATTTTTGATTTTTTGTTTGCTAAGGGATAAGTACCAAATATGTTTCTTTCTCAATCTTTTCATTAAAAAAAATGAATAAGAGAATTTAAAATATAAAAAGTCTTTAATATTTTCCCTGCCTTATATTTAAAAAATATCCTTTCTGGTTTTTAAAGTTGTGAATCAATGCTTTTCCTGTTCAAACAGATTATGATGCAGAAAAGAAAAAAAAAAATGTTCAGCATATTTAGGAGATAGGGCTCTTTGTTTTTCCATAAAATGTTATCCAATTTTTAAAATAGGCTAAGTGTTCACTAATATATCCCGACCAAGATATATGAATATATTTTGTAATGAATACTTTAATAACTTCATATTTTCCCGATGGCTTGATGAATGCGTGGGAAGCTGTTGAAATGTCTGCATGTAGTGATGATAGGGTCCTTTCTGAATTGAGAAAAACTGAGTCACGAAAAGAATCATGTAAAATTTTGCCTCAGAATTAGATATTTTTCAAATGAGTTTCGATTAACTTCAATCAGGACAAGAAAAAAAAACGAAAGTTCATTTGCTATAGACTTGCTATTTTACACACTATAAAATACATTTCAGTTTTTAAATTAGATTAAATTGGTATCATAAAATTATGCAATGTAAATAAGCAACGTCAGAGCTCTGACCAGCGACAACAGAGGTATACTAGAAAATCAATGTTTTGAACAAACAAAAAGGAATTGGAATCAAACTGAATAACATTTTATCCAAAAGCAAACTTACTTTCTGAATATCGCTACCATCTTCTAGGCTAGCACCCATGATTATGATTATGACACTGTTATTATTTGATCTTCTGTTTTTAATTATGATGGATTTGGCCGATTTGGCATACCGGCAATGCAAAACCATTCTGCTCTTTATAAATATCGTGTTAAAAATTTGCGATTACTTTGAGCCTTTTTGGTCGTTATTGATGAAAATGTCCATCATAAAATAATTATATGTTGGAAAAAAGTTTTTCTGCATGAAAGCCAGCAGTGAAAAAGGAATAAAAAGATATTTTTCTTTTTCATATTTTATATTTACAATCGGATAGGTTTATAGATAACTATGGAATGGCATCGACCTAAAAATGTGATGACGGTCAAAACAAAACTTGTATTTTTTATTTTAGTTGTGTTATTGAATCATTTATGAGAAACATTCAAAAACAAATCATTTACATTCACCTTTATTTCACAGAGAAGGAAAGAACCGCTTGAGTCATAAATTTGCTGTTGTGATTCTGTCTACTTTCAGCGGATTTTTCCACATGGAACATGAAAAGAAAACATATGTTCCGGATAAATTTCGAAAGGTTACTAATAATCATACTGTTTGCAAAATTTAATTCTATCACTTTGCTTTTATAGGAAAGGAATTAAAAAATAAGTCTTTCCTTTTCTAATTTCGAAAGCATTTCCGCATGGCGAAAGCGTACTTATGATTGATATTCTAATTCGATTCTTGTTCTGGGTGTCGCGTGGAAACATGAATTATGTACAAAATGTAAAATTTAGCCTTTTCGATATCGTAGGTAGGCATGGTCGCTAAAGTTTCGGTGCTGCATTAATGTGAGTTGAGATAAAACACTTAAAATTGAAGAAAGGCTCTAAAACGTGAATCCTTACGAACAGTAGAAGACTTAAGGGACTTTTGAAGCCCTTAAAAATGTTCTCTCCTATTGACAATTTTTGTTGAAACACTTGGCTTTTAGTTAGTATTTACTAATTGGTGATTCTTTCTTTCTATGATTTCCACAGCATTTTAATGATAATGGGGAATTTTGGAATGAAACCTCAGGCGTAAAACTTTCTCAAAGATCTTTTAGTTACAAATCCCAAAATCTTGAAGGGGATCAGTAAATTTCTTACACATTATTGAACTGTACGCCTGTTTATCCTAATTCAACGTACATGTGTGCTTTTCAGGATTGCGAGATTTTGCTAAATTTCACATCTGAAAATTTATATAGTTTGCTAATTGAATTTCAGATCAAATCCAACTCATCAGTGGTGGATTGGGGGCAGGCGGGATCCCTGTTCAGTGGGGAAACTTCTGAGGGTAGCAATTTCTAAATATTTCTGTGTTCATTTCGTTGAAGCTCCACGTAAAAGCTAAAAAGTATGTGGATTAATGTGGCAGTTGCAAAATTTTGCCCCAGCTCTAAAAAATTATAGATCTAGGAGGGCGTTCAGAAAAAAAATTTTATATCATAAACTCTAACTCATAAAAGCACGATGGCAGATTTTTTTTTCTTTTTTTTAAGTTGAAATGGAAGGTAAAATTAAAATTCGTTGCATGTTGTTAGTATAATTGGATAATATTATTGTCATGATTGGAAATAAAAAAAAAAATTAAATAAAAAATTGCAAAATTTTCATTGAGTGAATTTCATTGTTGATTGTTTGAAAACATAGTATGTTTCTTACTGTCTAAAACTTTTTCGTGCAACCTCCGCCTCATCTGCGCACGTGCCAAGTCTCTTTGGACTTTCTAGAAATAAGGGCGGAAAGCAACGAGGAAGTAGTAAGCGAACGAAAGCTGAAGGCGTTGGGTAGTGTGCATCCAAAACCTAACTCCCCTTTTTCAGATGAAAGCGTCCGTGGCTCCCAGGCGCACAAAACGCAAACAGACAGTATGCATTGATCTATTAGAATATTTTCTCAAGATTTCTTAGGCAAAATATGAGATAAAAAATGTGTTTTTATAAGTTTAGATTTCAGAATTCATTTTTAGATCCTGAATGATGCTGAAGTAGAAGCTGGCTATGTGGCAGGGCTAGAGACAGAAGAGGGGAAGTATTGCCTCTCAGCCGCTGTGTCTTCCAACTTGTTCCTTCCAGGGCTGAAGGTTTTGGGGATATTTTGCAAGATCGGCAAAGAGAACACAGATGAAAGTAAACTCCTAAGCACCTGTAATCAATACATTGATAAGTTTCAGGTATTATTAAGAAGACTTATTTTATTTCAACTAGTGAGACAAAATTATTGCTTATAATATTTATAAAAGTCTTTTCATAAGAGATAATGTTGGTTGAAGTTAAAAACCTACATAAATAAAGCACAAATTATGTAGAAAACACAATTTGTACTTTTCAGCATAATTTGCTTTATTTACGTTGGTTTTTAACTTAAATCATGTAGCACAAAGCTTATTTGATCACTTTTCATTTAATATTTTCTACATGCATCTAAAAATACTGTATTATATTTTACTTAGCAACGTTCAAAATTACTGCTAGTCTGCTGATCACAGATCAGTATTTTATTTAATGATTTCTATTGCTGCTTGAGAATCTAAAATTATGCTTTGAAAGAAATTAATTTTGTTTATTTAAAGAAATGAAAATGTATCATAATTTATTTAGGTGGAACTTGAAAATGTTCTAGCCTTTTTCATTCGACAAGAACCATTAGAAAATGATTTGGAGACTATCATTGTCAAGCTCTTCTCCACTTATCATCACTTCTTCGCTCCAGTTGAGGTGTTGCCTGTGGATCATATTCCAATAATTCTGCTGAGGGCTCAGGGGAAATTACCACTGCTCTTTGAGGTTTCTTCAGACTCTGGTATTCATTTTCTTTTAACTTTATTGCTAGCAAAGAATTATTTTATTAATTAATTTATATTTATCCATGGGCGCTAAATGAGGAGTCATACCCTACAAGCAAAACTTCTTGCAACGATCTTAATATTGTATTGACGGCGTCAATATTGCGTAGTTAATCTTACATACATCCTGACATATCAATATTGATTTTGTCTTGTAATATCAAGATTGCATAAATCTTATCAGCGTCAAGATTGGAAATAATGTTCTGGATATCTCATTGTCGCTGTCAAGATCATTAGCGCGCACAATAGGAGATAGGTGCATGCGCGGAATTTTACCACCCAGTATTCCGGTTTTTACCTTCTTCAACGCGAAGCGAGCACTGCACGTGGAGACGTGGATACGATTTTTTCTTCGTTAAAATTCGGTTGCTTCATTGTTGTGTGCAATATTATTGTTTTAGAGTTATTTATTTATGATCCTATTATTGCATTTATTCGATGACGCAGTGCTATACAATCCATATCACGACTGATTAGAGATCAATTGCAGAAATGGCTAACAATAAAGGTTGTTGTTCCTAAATGTGGCCGACAACAAGGGATTACATGCAAAGATTTTATCATAATCACTCTTCAAGCTCCGAGTAAGCTAAATTTTATTCACTGACTATTTATGTTAAGTTATTCTTTAAGATAAATTGATTTTTTGTGTAAACAGTATTTTTAAAGCTGACATCTATCGAGAATATAACTTGAATTTTTTGTTGATTGTCTCAGTACAATTAATGCTCCTCAATTAAACCTAACTAGGCATTTTATCTCTTTGTAGTACTAAAAGAATCATAAATTTAAAAATAAATCAAATATTGCACCATATTTTTATCAAGCCCACTTTTATTAAGCATAAATAATAATAATAAAGAAGAAGGAGAAAAGAATTAATATTGATCGCAAAAAATTCATTAAAATAAATAAAAAAAATTTTCAATTTTAATAAATTAAGTTAAAATTAAGTGCTTAACACTTTTTTGAAATCTACAAGCTAAAGAAGTTGATGTAGACATTTTTATTAAATACAATGAAAATTGCAATTAGAATAAAAAAGATATTTTCATGTGAATTTCCAATCATGTGTCAGCCTTAAAAAAATTCTTCAGCTAGAAAAATAATCAATATTGAAGAATAACCGAAATAGTTTAAGAATGAAATTTAATTCGTGAATTTGAGATTAAAATAACAAATAAATAAATAAATAAAACACCTTGCATACAGATTGTCATGACAAGAAAATGCCAAGATCTTTATATTTTCTTGTTATAACAATCTTTATGCAAGATTGCAATAACAACCTATCTTGTTATTTTCTTGATATTAGGTTGTGTGCTCCTTGTCTGACAATCTTGTGGCAAGACTCTGACAATAGAAAATTAGTAACATAACAATCTTGAGGCAAGATTGATGCAAGTTTGCCTTCTTGACAAGTCAATCTTGAGGCAAGAAGTTTAGCTTGCTGGGATAGGAAGTCATTGTGACCTCCAAAAAATGTTGATTATCCAGTAAATTTTTAGATAGTATATAATTTTTTTTGAAAGTGATTTGTGACCTCTTTTCTCATTAGATATAAGTGCATACATGCTCATATTTTATCATTTCGTAAATATCAAAGTTTCAGTCAGTAAATTAAAAAGCTCCCTTTCTGAAAAATTCGAAATTTTTGGCTCTCCTAGATTATTTATTAATATTTTTATAGAGTTCAGTGTTGACTAAGGATTGCAATTCTATATAATGTAATTTTTCCAATAATTTGCAGAGTTTTTCCAAATTAAACTTGAAAAAACTGCTTCACGAGATTTCGCTTCTGTGGCTATTTTTTTTTTTTTAAGTTTTAGAAGAAGAATACATTAATCAGCAATTGTAAAAAACAACTTTGTATTTTTACTCAACCTGCTTTATAATGTCCACTGTTTCGGATATAAAATAAGAAATATAGAAAATTAAGGGCAGATGTTTAGAAATTATAAATCAGTATCAGAACATATACGTTATTTTCAGCATGCATTTTTTTTACATTCTACACAGGAATCAGATTGCTTTTATTAAGTTATTTTCAAAAAGTGTGAAAATGTAGATGAACTATTTTAAAAATGCCCTATAAAGTACTATTAAATTATTTAAACTACCAGTAATAAAAATAAACCAAGAGGAAGCAATTGCTAATAAGTACAGTAGAATGCCACAAATTTGCTGACCTAAAATCCACCAATGTTCTAGTATTAATGGCAGTATTTAAAATTTGTAAAAAAAAATATAAAGCACCCTTGTTTCCTGTTCTCCCTAATGTAGCACAATTCTAGTTTATCTATATGCTTAACAGTTCAAATTAGTATAAATACGAATGCGACGACCAGTAACAGGCTCTGGGCCCAACTGTGTTGGTAGTAGTCAAATTATAAACCCCAATGAAGATCAGTGGTCCTCTTAAAGCTTTCTACTCTCTTGCTTCTTACCGCCTCTTCCGGTAAACTATTCCAAGTTCCCACTACCTGCTAAAATAGTATTTTTTCCGAATTTCCAAGTTAGCCTGAGATTTAAACAGCTTCAAACAATGACCCCTTGTCCTGCTTTCCGTGCAAAAAAGGAACCCCATAACATCTTTCATTTTGATAAATTTAAGCAACTGAATCATGTCTCCTCTGATTCTCCTTGCTCAAGACTATACATATAAGCATTCTAAGTCTGAAATCATAGTCTAAATTAGAAAAATCCATTCACTAACCTTGTAGCTCTCCTTTGTACCCTTTCCAAAAAATTAATACCTTTCTTAAAATAAGGAGATCAAAACTGAACAGCATACTCCAAATGAGGTTTTACCAAACTTTTATATTAAGAGAGAAGAACCGTCTTAGATTTGTTTGAAATAGCTCTATTTATTAAACCCAAGCATCGTGTTGGCTTTGTTACAAGCTATGCTGCACTGTAGACTAAACTTGAAGTCTTGATTTCTTAAAACACCTAGATCCATAACATTCTCTGTCTTATTAATAACTGAACCATGTAAATAATAGCTTGTATGCTATTTCCATGACCTAAATACAGCACTTGACATTTCCCAGCATTAACTGTCATGCTCCAATTGTCTGCAGACTTAATAATATGATCCAAATCCTCTTGCAGCTAATTTACAAGTTCATCATTTTCTACAATCCCCATAACTTTTACATCATCAGCAAAACAATTCATGTTTCCAGAAACATTTTCATGAATGTCATTTGTAAAAATAATAAACAAAAGGGGACCTAAAACTTATCCTTGAGGAACCCCACTTAAAACTCATTCTATTTAGAATGGTTATCCCTTAAATATCATTATTCAAGTACCACATATCAAAATTAAATATCCATATCAAGTCATCAATAAAATTTCAGACAATCAACCTTGTTGGTTATTCTATTGAATTTGCTTACCAAAAAGTGTATTTTTTTAGAAACTCTAAAAGAAAATGCTGAACTTGCTATGGAGAGGCTGAGAAATGTGGCTCACAGTGAAGTTGCTGCTTTTGTATCATGCAATTCAGGTAAAATTCTGACTTCTTACCAGAACAAGGATGGAGACACCTCTGGATTCTTTGAAGATGGAAATCCAACTGAAAAGATAAAAAAGCGGAAAAAGAATAAAGAAAAGGTAGGACCCATTAACGGATAACTGTATTCTACTCAAACATTCCATTTCTTTATCTCTGGGTTTTTAAATATTCCAACATATTTATTTCCAGGTTCCAATCAATTTCAGAATTTTAATTCAAACCAGTGGGGATGTGGCCCTTCAAAATACAGTGAACCATTCTCTGGTCATCCATTGTCAGAGACGTATGATCTTTAACAATTTACTTTTATATAAGAAAACATACTTTCAAAATATGACTGTGGCTTATTTATAATTCTTGTCGTTCTTCAAAGAGCTATCCAGTTATGAGTCTTTTCATTCTGAAGAGTGGTTACTTTGTCACCCCTTTTTGCTTTGTAGCCACTCCATACAGATTCTCCAAATTATTGATATGCCACAGCATTTTTCAGTGATGGGAAATTACATTTTTTTTTTTTTTTTTTTTTTTTTTTTTGCCACCTAGTATCAGATTTATCCTATTTTTGTTCCAACTTGTAACAGAAATATAAAAGTGTTTCATTCATGCTAATGTTAAATCAGTTTAAGCTCTTGGGACTTTTAGAAATTTCTTTAGATCTCATTCCCCTTTATTTAGTGAAAATTGGTTCTTATTAAGAAGCTCATAGCTGTTAAAATTCTTAAGTGTTTAAATGAAAAATCAATAGGTGGAAAATGAATGGCGAACAAAGCAAGATCATTCCTCTTTCAGTTACGTCAGACTCTAATTTAATATGTTTTTTATTTAGTTTTTAAATTTCTTTTTTCTTTGTGTCACTCCATTGGAATATGAAGTTAAACAACAACTATCATTTTACTGAAGTAATGTTTTTGTCTTTATTGTGAGGTACAGATTTAATTTTGGTTTTCGTTTGAGCACAATCTGGCCTTTATCTCTCCCAAATCCTTCTGGTATTCTCTTAAATTGTTAAACTTGCTTCACTTTTTAAGACAATTAACTGTTATTAAACAAACTTGCAGTTTTGTGTCTGTGACCAACCAATACGAATTGATGGGAAAGTAACAAAACTTTTTCGTTTACAGCATACTACAGAAAATACCAAGTTTTCTAGAGACAGTCTAGAGCATTTGTACATTAGATATATATTTATGAAGCATAATGCAGAATCTGATACTTCATCACAAAAGAAAAAAATATGTGCATAAAAATTACAATATGTTGTAAAATTTAAAAAAAGTATAGAAACACTGAATGTTATGAAGAGAACTGATTGCAATTAAAATTTTGTGTCAACAATTTTCAACTGCAATTTTTTGATTAAATTGTTAATTTTACTTTATACTCCCAAATATTGGTAGTTTGCTGCAAATAATATATACAGGCTAATTTAAACTTAAGTTTTGTATTTTATCACTCCTATTAAATCTCTCGTCTGTCTGTTTGTCTCAAGCTTGAACTCCTCCAAACCGCTAGGGGTAGAGACTTGATTTGTCATTAATTTGTTTCCTCACCTAAATCTCATAATGAATCAGAAAGTGCTTATATCAGAAGTCCCTAGGTGCAATGTGTTAGACCAGGTGGGAATGAAAATGTACTGGGTAATAAAATTAGGAATTTCATTTTAAAGCGTGATTTAATGCCCATTCAAAAATTTTCAGTCAATTTGTATTTCTAGTTTGTTAAAGTATATTTTTGTGATTTTTGAAGTAAAAAAATTCGAGATTTATTGAACTTTGTTAACTAATATATATTTTCATATTCATATACACAGGGGACTTTCGGTGTGTGTCTATGTCCCTCCCGTTGGATGTGTTAGCTGTTTGTCCAGAATTAGTATCAACAAAAGACATCCATGGACTCTTGAATGATGCTATACGGTGGCAACTGGAGAAGATGAACGAATGCCTGATGACCTATCTTAAAGTATGTACATTGGCAGTTTTTTACGATCACTTAAGCAGTGGTTAAGTTAATCATAAAAGTATTAGTATGTGTGGTTAAATTTCTAAGCAACAGCAACCAACATGCCTAGTGGTTACTGATCTTTATTCAGAGTGACTGTTATTTGCGGGGGGGGGGGGGGGTCAGAAATTTTGTTCAAATAAGAGTTGAATACTGTAAGCTATAAAAAATGAGCCCAAATATGTATGATTTTGATGGTTCTGCAAAAATTTTATTCCTTTCAAGTGTATGTTACATTCAAAAAACATTATTTGAAACAACTTACTTTTGTGCTACATTGATGTATTTCATTTAGGCATCAAAAACAAGGTCTATTTTGTCTACTCTGCAAATCCATCGCTTAAACATTAATAACTTTGCTTTGATGATTATTTTGAATATTCATCTTGCATTCTTTTCCCTCACCTTTTCGAAAATTATCTTGCAATTGCATCCAAGTCAATTAAAACACTCACCATTCTTAAAAACTTGCTGTTTTTTCTAAGCATACTAAATATATGGTTAATTGAGTCTTTAAGACAAAGCTTAAAATGTTGCTTAATTTCAAAATAAAGGAATTTATTGCTCAGGAAAAACTTGGAAAAGGAAAAGAAAGAAATGAAAATGGCAAGGTATAGAAAGAGTGAGGTGTGTACTAAGAAATTTTGTATCATATAAATGCACTAAGTTTGATTCATAGTGGATTTTTATCACTGTCCAATTTGTTTGACTGAGTGCCCCTGATTATAGAAAGGACAAATTTTCTATAACTATGTGCATCTCAATAATTTTTGTCATCTACAGGGCAACAAAATATGTTTTAATACATCTGTTTTAGCTCTAGCAAGCTGCATCAAATCATTAATTGTTTTATTGAACTAATTGTTTTCTGTGGCAGATGTCAGAGTTTGTATGTCCAGTGCCTCATCATTTCTATCCAGAGATCTGGGATGTACCCACGACCATCATTTATCCTTCCAACAAAACAGATGCAGACTTAGGTATGGCAATGAACTTTGAATTGGTGCATTATTGAATAAGTGTTTCAAAATATGAAAGGTAATAAAACATTGCAGAGAATCTTAGTTGATATTTATTTTATAAAGGAGTTTACTGTGAAAATGAAAAGAAATTCAATGGGAGTGGAGATACTATGTATTTAAGAAACTTTGAGTTCATTGTAGAAGCAGTTGAGAAGTTGATGCATTCATATGAAAAATATTATTTAGTGTACTAGAGGGATAATTTTATATTCTTTTAGTTAACTAGATTATTCTCAAAACAATTCGAAGTGTAATATTGGACAAAAAGAATCAATAAAATATTGTCATCTTATTCATGTCTTTTTTCATATGACTGCAATATTGTACTTTTAATAGGTTTTAAGGACCAAAGTGTAGGGAGTTTTGAAACATTATAGCTTGGTTTTCTGAAAGTGACGGCATATTTTTGAACCTGTGGTGTTTTAAACATTATACAGTTGTACTTTCTTAATACAGCCACAGTTATTTCCAGCGGTGATTGTGTTCCGGTATTTTACCGGATTTCCGGTATTTTCATGATCGATTCTGGTATTTTAATGTTCGAAAATACCGGAAATAAAACATTTTTAATTATGCTTTTATCTTCACACCTCCGGATTTTTTTTTCTTTTTCGATGATTATACCGATAATTATTAATAATATTCATCAAATAGAAGTGTTAAGATGAAAATTCTAATTGTGTTTTTACCTTACTAAATTATTTTATTTGCATCCGATATGATAATCAATTTTTTCTCACTTTTGAACTTTTGATGCTTATTACCCTTAGTTAGGAGACAAATAAATGAAATACAGCAAAATGTAACTTTCATTACTTTATAAATGCTTTCGCACAACTAACAGTAATTCTGTTATACTTTTGCTTTCTCCTTAAAATATTTTTTGGAGATAATTGCTCATCATCAGCTCAAAAGTAACTTTATTACTCATTTACAATTTGATTAAATGCATGTGCAACATTTTGACTAAAAACTATTTGAATATATGAAATGTGTTATTTTATGAAAGTAAATTAAATATTATGTATGTATAATTATAAAATTAGGTGTGCCTTGGTTTTAAACACCCCCCCCCCTTCCACTTTTTCTTTAAAACTTTCAGGTATTCTTTTATTAACTCACAATCGCCCCTGTATTACAAAATAACAGCTAAAAAGAACATTTTGCTAGTTTATTTGATTTATTGAAGCTTTTTAAGCATCGACTTTTCAAGAGCATCAGTCAAAGATATTGCTAATATTTTGCAATAATTTAAATGTTTTTTTTTTCTTTTGAAAACAACTTGCTTGTCTTCTTCTCAATAGTAGTAACATTTTTGTGTTCAAAATTATTCATATTCAGCTTTTAGTAGTAATCGTTATATTTTTAGATTGTTTTTTATTTCTTCAATACCAAGTATCATGCTTAATTTTATTATTCTGCTACTATTGCTCAGCAAATGTTTTCACATCTTCTTTCAGTATACAGTTCTTCTTTATATTTACAGTGCTTCTTCATATTTTTTAACTATACGTAACTCAGTATTTATTAAACAAAAATACTAAGCTATGTTTTAGTATTAACAGGCATAGTTTTTATTTTGCATGGACTGCCATGTCATATAATGCATAATCAATCATTTATCATTTTCTGATTGTATGAAACTAGGCTTGTTTGGGGTCTTTTTTTAAACATTTCTAAAGTATGCTTCTTATCTACAGATTATACTCAAAAAAGTGTGGTACTCTGTAGAAATGTACCTTTTGGATTCATTTCAAATTTCAATGTTCACTTCCTTCAGTTTGCCATAGAGTTAAATTATTCTATTTAATTGTCGTCAATAGAAAACAGTAAATTTGACTTTATATTTATTTAAAATAGTAAATGAAATTTTACTTTGAATGAAAACTTATACTGCATATTTTGTTTCCTTAGAAAATGTTCGCAGAAACCTACACCAGCAGCTCCTCCTCCCACAGAATCGACCTTTCGTGAGGAAGTTAAACACATATGACTTCTCAGATGCGTCAGGTTATTTGGTGAATCCGCATGAGGGATTACCACCCTCTGGAGGTATGCTACCTACTCTCAAACTCTCTGCATTCATTTACATATCTAAGTCGATTGTTTGAAACCTTGTCAATTTACAGAAAACTTAATACTGATATTTTTTGATGAAACCCAATCTCACCCTCAGACAAAAACCTTGAAAAAATACTTGAAGTAGATCAGTATGATATTGTTATTTTGTGTTAACACAGTTGTTAATACCTTTGTATGTGCCCTGAGTGATAATGAGTGAGTCTTGACTTTGCCAAACAGCTCTAAATCCTCCTTTTTGGAGATGAGTATATGAGCAATGCCCTTCCAGGTGATGCTACCCAAACTCTACATCAAAAAGCACCATTGGGTTAACTCTAGGGATACGCCGATTAATAGGCAAAATTGGACCATTAATTGGCTGAAAAAATATTTTAAAAGTATTATTCTTTAAAGTACTATATACCTTCACTAAGAAACTATGATAGCAAATTTTATTAACAGTAATAATAACCCTCACAGTTGATAGATATAAGTTTTTAATAAATTAATTCTCCTACTTTGAATAAATATATATTGACTATGTTGCAACATTTTTCATGTGGCGATAGTTTTCTCTTTAGCACAATGCTTTTAGATAATCTCTAATTTTCACAAGGAATAAAAGTCTTAAATTAAATTGTAACTAATTATTTAAAAAATCAAATTAAAAGTATTCCTAAATTGGAGTGCTCACCACAGACTCCCCACCACTGTTTTTTTTTATGTCCAATTAACATAATTAACAATGTGTTAATGTAATATTATTGATAATAATATGAAAATTAGTTCTAAGAAATTTGATAAAATATTGAAATTATTTTGTGAAAATTAGGAAAATGGAAAAAAAAAAATCTTCTCTCAGAAATAAATAACTATTTCTAAACTTGGGATTGCATGAGAGAAAAAAGTGATTGTAAAATTGGTAGTATTAAAAACAATCATCCTTAACATTGACAGGCTCGGCCGATTTATCAGTAGCCAATTAATCCTAGTTAGCTCCCAATGTTCTCAAGGTCCAGTCCATTGCTGGAAATGCTGTTTTCCCCTGAGCCTGAGGCTCCAACAGTTAAAAGAAAAACTGTTGAACTAAGTCATTGTTAAAAGTGGACAGTTCATCTTTGTGATGAATTAAAAATTTATATTCGATATTGTAAACACAAATAGCAAGAAAAAAATTACACAGACATGTTTCCTGGCTATATCATGGTGCCCTATTTGTGTTTTCAATATAGATTTGTAGCTTTTTAAAATTATTTTTTATTAGTGAGACAAATTTAAACAAAGATATTAAAGGTGATCTTTCATTCATGTAATCATATCTTAGGTTATTTTCAACCGACTTTTATTGTTCCTTAACTTTTATTGACATAATGATTGTTGAAAGTCCTTAGTTTTTATAAGTGAAGTTACATTTTTTAGTAATTAACAAATGAGTGTAAACTGAAAAGTTAGATAACTATTCATATCAGAGAATCCAAAAAACTGGAATTCCAGAAGCCTACCGGATCTTGAACACTACAATTATTATCAATGACTAGATTAAAGACCTGATTTCTGCATGATCCTTGTGGGGCTGCAGTCCATTCTATTTTTTACATGAATAATTATGAAGAGTATCTGAGTAGTTATACTTACAGTGAATTTATTTCAGCAATTCCACTTTAATAGATCTATCATTTGTTACACAAAAGAGGCGTGCTTCCACCTATTAAAGAATCTTTCTGTTCGGTGCCATATACACCTGCAGTGGGTTCCCTCTCATGTTGGTCCTCCTGGAAATGAGGTGGCTGACAACCTGGTCAAGCCTGTAATACTGTTGATCCAGAAGACCACATGTTCTTAACTTCAGATGAGATTTTCTCCATGACATGGGAACTTTTAAGAAAAACCTGGATAGATCCTCCTGCTCACCCTTAGTACTTCTAGAGACATCCTGGAGCCGCCATAACATTCAAGGGCTTCAGGGTTCATCAGATGGCTTTCTCGAGATTCTCCATAGGTCAACTCATACGCATAGTTTTGGGAATGGCAAAAGAAGATTTCAACCTTGCCCAAATGTGCAGTGGCCCTTTTCTCCTCATCACATTTTGCAATGTCTTGGATTTTTCTGTATAGAGGCTAGAACTTATCCACTGTTGTTTTTAGACTTCTTAGAGATTTTTGGCCTCATAGATCTAGTCTCGTAAAAATAGACCGGTCGATGGGGATTAGTCTCACCACCCACCCATCATCTCAATTTAAATAAAAAGGGTACAATATTTATTAATATTTATTATAGCATGAGTCTTATAATGTAAACATGGAGTAGAAAAATTTATGATCTAGATTTTGATTTGTTTCCTTTACCTCTATTTGTTGTATATATAACTTAGTTTTTTGAACTACAGATGAAAGAAAAAAAATCTAGTATGAGTCGTTTTCAAAACAATTAAACATTTTTTTTTACAGTGCAAGGAGGAAACGTTTCCATTGTCCATGGTCGTTATGTTTACCATCACTACATGCAGGATCACGTGAACGATGATGGCTGGGGGTGTGCGTACAGATCTCTGCAAACTATACTCTCCTGGTTCAGAATCCAGGGCTACACAGATCGTAAAGTCCCCACTCATGCTGAGATACAACAGGTACTCAGACCATTTTTTAAGTCATAATGGTTTTTATACAGTAAAAACCTCTTCGAGGGGGCCACTTCTACTAAGCTGCAAGCCCTCTTTAAGGCTATCCGTTATCTATAGTTGTCCATTTATTCTTGGTTTGAAGCTCATGGTCAGTTTTTCATTATTTTGAAGACTAAATTGTACCTAACTCTGTTATTGTAAAAATTCTTCAATAATGACTAAATCATGGAATTATCAATATTTGGCTAGAACGTTTGGGATCTTCACTTTTAAATCAATGTTGGATCATCTCTATGCATTAGGGTGGAGCAAAAAAAAACAATTTTATTTTCGAATCGTAATATTGCGGAAAAGTTGCGATTAGTGAAGACTTGCAAAATAAAACAAAAATTTTTGAAATCAGAAAATATCTTCCAATCCCGCAACAAGCCTGAAATTTTGAAAAAATGAAAATTTTCATGTGTTCTTAGTGGTTATTTTTTTATTTTTGTTTCAATGTTTCATTTTAATTTTCTTATTCAAAAAAATTACAATTGGTAAAGCCTTCCAAAATTTCAAAAAATAAATTGAAATCAAATAATACCTTCTGATCCAGGAACAAGCCTGAAAAACCAAAAAATTGTAGGATTTCACCTGTTTTTGGGGGGATTAAAAAAACTTTTTTTTCTTCTTTTTTCCCGGTATCATAGCTAAAAGCCTTTTAAAAAGCACCATGTTACTCATGAACTTTCAAGGGCGGATACAAGGGAGGGGCGATGGGGGCAATCGCCCCTCCCTTGAGGGACTCTTCTCCAGCAGTTTTTAGATTTTGAAGTTCAAAAAAGGCAATTTTAGTGGATCTTTGATGATACTAAAGGAAAGGGTGCGGGGATTCGGGGCTCTAATCTGGAAATTTTTCGAAATAGAAGACCAGAGCATTTGTAATCAACATGTATTAACAAGGATGCATGGCGAAAAAAGCGGACGAGTAAGAAAAAAAAATCAATCGCCCCTCCCTTGGAACATTTCTGGATCCGCCCTTGTGAACATTAATTTATTTCTTGATTTTTAAGGTATCTTCTAAACATGCAAAACTACCATTCTTTACAACAATGAAACATTTTCAAATTATAGAAAATTAAAAAAATATTTACTGACATTTCCACAATCCAGTTCAAAATTCCTCTAAATAAAACACCCACTCACAAAATAAATGCTAATTTTTATTTGTTAAACTACAAACAATTTCAATACCTAACTAATTAAGTACAATTTCTCTACTGCCTTTTGAAATCTATCTTCTATAAACTGGTACCTAACCTAACTGACTATCCACAAAATCCTTTAATACTAATTTAACTAAAAACTAATTTTGTCTTTAAAATTAAACCTAGTTAGGTTAGGTAGTATATAGAATACTTCAAAAGGCAATTAAAAATTAAGAAATTAACATTATAATGAGGTAGGTATCAAAATAGTTTATCGTTTAGAAATTTAAAAATATTGTTTACTTGATGTTTGAGTGTTTTGTTCAATGGATTTTTTGTACTGAAAAATTAAAACAAATTTAATTAAAAGGTATGGGTAAGAAATTGTATGTAAATGTTACCTATTATGTTTTGTTTTTTAGTTGCTTTTAGTTTGCTTTAAGGTTATGTTGGTCCCTACAGTAACAATGTCCCTAGTAAAGTGGGGCAAGCTGTTACTAAAATTTGGGATTGGAAAGCATTTGGCTAGGAGAGGGCACTATAGGGAAGACATAGTTATGTCTTTGCCTGCCCCACACACCCCATTAGCCACATGCAAAAAATATTAACGTGTTATCATGACAACTGAACATTTGAAACAGGATTACAGAAAAACTTGTGCTTAAAAGGTAGGTTACTATAGGGAATCTTGGTGTTGATCTTGAAACACGTTTGATATGAAAGCCATAAATATAAGAAATGTTTTAACGTAGACAAAACAAATTTTAGATTTTGTTGATTTCTAGTTTTTTAAACACAAAATTATTTTTAAATAAAAAACAAAACCGATATTGAAAGACACCCGGGAACTGAAAAGCAAAAAATAATCGATGACATTTACATACAATTTCTTACCCATACCTATTAATTAAAATCGTTTTACTTTTTCAGTACAAAAATCCACTGAATAAACACTTACTCATAAGATAAACAAAATTTTTTTAAATTTCTAAACGATAAACTATTTTAATACCTACCTCATTATATGGAAATTTCTTACTTTTTAATTGCCTTTTGAAGTATCCTTCTACAAACTATCTAATCTAACTAGTTTTAATTTCAAAGACAAAATTAGTTTTTAGTTAAATTAGTGTTAAAGGATTCTGTGGGTAGTCAGTTAGGTTAGGTAGCAATTTAGAGAAGGCACAGATTTCAAAACGCAATTAAGAAATTGTATATAATTAGTTAGATATTAAATTGTTTGTAGTTTAGCAATTAAAATTAGCGTTTATTTTGTGAGTGGGTGTTTTATTTAGTGGATTTTTGTACTGGATTGTAGAAATTTCAGTAAATATTTTATATTTTTCTATTATTTGAAAATATTTCATTGTTGTAAAGAATGATAGTTTTACATGTTTAGAAGACACCTTAAAATCCAGAAATAAATTAATGTTTAAGACTAATATAGGGCTTTTTAAAAGGCTTTACGCTATGATACAGGGGAAAAGGTAGAAAAAAAATTAGAACATTTTTAAACATTTTTTTAATCCCCCAAAAACAGGTGAAATTCTCCAATTTTTTGGTTTTTCTGGCTTGTTCCTGGATCAGAAGGTATTATTTAATTTCAATATATTGTAACGAGTCCGTAGCACCTTCAACTTTCTTTAAATGAGCATTCCAATCTTGAGAAAGTAACTATAAATTTATTTACAAGTATTTACACTATTTACAATATGAGCAGGAGACAATTGCTAAACATCCAGCAATTAGGTAGCAAACAGTACACTGTTCTCTCAACAGTAACTCAGCACCACGTATCTAACGTGAACAGTAATTAAGCAATTACAAAAGCAAAACAAACATCCGCCCAAGCGAATAAAAACGAGTCACCAGATCAAATCTGAACAGAACTGACTGACTGAAAACTGTGTTCAAGGCTATTTATACACGGAAAGAAATTACGACAATATTCTAGAAAAATCCGGAGCATTCTGTTCATTCATAACTTTGAACAATCCATTGAGAAATTCTAGTGATAAGAAGAAAACCAAGCGAAAATGTCTTCACGCTTATTAAAGTTAGGGCAAGTGTAAAAACTACAAAGTGTTACGGGGCCGGTATACAAGTGATAAAGGTGATATCTTCAGATACTTTTGCAACATGACGTCAGATAAAACCAAAACTAATGAAAATGATGCAAGGCAGGAAAAACAACAACTATTTACAAGATTTGTAACATTGCCCCCTTCTCAAGGACTGCACGTCCCGGGCAGTACAATCCCCAGAAAGGAAGCAAGGGAAAACTTACAGATGCACACATTACATGATTACCAATCATAAACATGATAAACAATAATAATGAGAACATGAAAGAAATAATAACGTTGATAAAGTAATATTACAAACAATTAAAGGCAAAAGTTATTTACAAAATTTACAAACAAGTTACCATGGTAGTTTTAGATTTATTTTACGAACTATGGGCATAGTATGGGGCTAGCCGATCATAATGTACAACCCTAGGTTTTGAATGTGATGACTTCTGGATCCTCACTACGACGTCGTTCAGCCGGTGAAGGATTGTGTAGGGTCCATCCCAATGCGACTGCAATTTGGGTGACAGACCTTTAAGTCGGATGGGATTCCATAGCCACACCTTGTCACCTTCTTGAAAGTCATGACCAGTGGACCTTGTGTCGTATCGGGTCTTCATCTTCTCCGTCGCGATGTTAATTCGCTCCAGTGCGAAGTGATGAACGTCCTCCAACCGGGCCTGGAGATCCTGGACTTACTCCTCAGGCGATGAAGGCGCATCTGGAGGGAGACCGAAGACGAAATCACAAGGTAGCCGAAGCTCTCGGCCGAAGAGCATCTGTGATGGAGAATATCCGGTGGTCTCGTGGACAGCACTGCGGCAGGCCAGCAGGAACAGAGGAAGTTTCTTGTCCCAATCCTGTTGATTTTTGGAGACCATAAGCGAGAGATTATTAAGGATTGTCCTGTTGAATCTCTCCACCATGCCGTCTGATTGTGGGTGTAGTGGTGTCGTTCGAGTTTTCTCAATTTTGAGGATATTACACAGGCCCTTAAACACAGCAGAGATGAAGTTTCTCCCCTGATCGGAATGGATCTGCAAGGGTGTCCCATATCTCGAGATCCAATTCTGGACTAGAGTCTCTGCTACAGTGGTAGCTTCTTGATCCGGAAACAAATATGCTTCGGGCCACTTGGTAAAATAGTCAATGGAAATGAGAATGTATTTGTTCCCATCAGTAGTTTTCGGTAGAGGACCAAGAATGTTGATCCCGATTCGTTCGAAAGGAGCTCCTACGTTGTAAAGATGTAGCTTCCCGCGGCTTCTTCTCTTCGGTCCTTTACGGGCGTCACAAGAATGACACCACTTCTCCTCGTCATCCTTTGCCTTGCTCCAGAAGAAGCGCTCTCAAACCTTGTGGAGGGTTTTCAAGACACCAAAATGTCCTCCAGTCGGACTGCTGTCCAATTCCTTTAGAACGTCAGGAATTCTTGATCTGGGAAGGAGTAACTGCCATTTGAATGCTTTACCATCGTCAGATTCCCATTTCCGATACATTACGCCATTTCGCAGCTGGATAGAGTTCCATAGAGCCCAGTATCTTTTCGTTGCAGGACTGTAGATAGAAATGTCTTGCCAACTAGGTCGCCGACTGTCTTTTTCCATTAACTCTATGATAGGCTTTAGGTCTGGGTCTTCAAGCTGATCTTTTCTTACTTGGTCGTCACTCCATGGATCAGGATCTGAAGATGATGAAGTAGCAGTAACTTGACAGGCAGTAGGGATTGTCGTCCCCTACTGTTTCTCTATTCGGGAGCAATAATGGCAGTTCTCGGAACAAGGTCTTCTTGATAATGCGTCAGCATTCCCGTGTAACAAGCCTTTTCGGTGCTTAATCTCGATGTCATATTCCTGGAGCCGCTGTATCCACCTGGCTACCTGGCCCTCTGGATTCTTGAAATTCAACAGCCAAGTTAAAGAGGCATGATCAGTCCGGAGCAGGAATTTACGGCCGTAGAGGTAATGATGGAAATGTTCTACAGCTTTAACTATGGCGAGCAATTCCTTTCTCGTGACACAATAATTTCGCTCCGACTTGGATAAGCATTTGCTCCAGTAGGCGATGACATGTTCGTTACCGTCTATTTCTTGAGATAAAACAGCTCCAACGCTCTCGTGGCTCGCATCAGTGTCAAGTATGAAGGATTTTCCAGGCTGAGGATAAGAGAGAATAGGCGTTGATGTTAAAGCCTCCTTCAGCTGTAGAAATGCATCCTCGCATTCTTTGGACCATTCAAATTTTTGTTTGCTCTCCGTCAGCTTATGCAAAGGTCGTGCAATGTTGGAAAAACCCTTCACAAACTTCCTGTAGTACGTGCAGAGCCCCAGGAAACTTCGCAGCTGATGAACGTTTTCGGGGCAGCTCCAATTCTTGACTGCGGATACCTTATCCGGATCTGTTCGCACACCCTCAGAAGAGATAATGTGACCAAGGTAGTTCACCTCTCGGCGGAACAAATTACATTTGGACGGGCTTAACTTCAGGTTGGCTTCCTTAAGCTTTTGCAGCACCTTCCTAAGATTAGCCAAATGTTCCTCAAAACTGCGTCCTATGATGGTGATGTCGTCCAAGTAGACAAGACAGGATTCATAAGAGAGTCCTCGTAACACTGACTCCATAAGGCGCTCGAACGTGGCTGGTGCATTGCAGAGGCCGAACGGCATCACTTTAAACTGCCACAAGCCTTGTCCGTTTGTAAATGCTGTCTTCTCTCGGTCGTCGGGGTGTATCTCCACCTGCCAGTAGCCGCTCTTTAAATCCAGGGTCGAAAACCACTTGTGTCCGGAAAGGGTGTCCAGAGTGTCATCGATCCGTGGAAGAGGGTAACTGTCCTTCTTGGTGATGTCATTCAGGCGTCGGTAATCAACACAAAATCTGGTGGAGCCGTCTTTCTTTCGGACCAAGACGATAGGGGATGCCCAAGGACTGGATGAGGGTTCGATGACGTCATTCTCCTGCATCTCTTTCAAGAGGATCTCAACCTCTTCCTTCTTGGCGAACGGTAGTCGTCTTGGATGCTGCTTGATAGGGGGATGATCTCCAGTGTCGATCTTATGCTGCGTTAAACTCGTGCGACCAACATCCTCGGATGTAGAGGAAAACCCCTGCTTGAAGTTGTCCACCGATTTTTCCGCAGCGTATCTTTGATCCTTCGATAATGGTGCACTCCCAATTAATTTCGAAGTCAAGGACTCGGAAGACACAGTCTCGGAGGAATCAATTCTTCTGATGATGCAGTTTACGGGAGTACAAGTTGCCAACACTTCTCCTTTCTTAATATTCCTCGGTCTTTCACTCACATTGGCGACTCTCACAGGAACTGCATTCCTTGAAAGGTCCACAAGCGTAGATGCCACTAGTACTCCTTTTGGGCTATTACTCTGGTTAGGATATTCAATGAGGCCGAATTTAAAGCTGTTGTTTTCCTTGAGGGAGCCAGGTATTAGTACTTCTGATCTAGAGGGAATCAATAAATCTGTTTGGGCTATTATTTGATGAACGGATTTTAAGTTATTTTCTGCATTGAAAATTGCTATGTCTTCCCTCATCGAGTGCAGCTCATTATTTTTAAAGTCGATAGAAAAATCAAATTTTCTCAAAAAGTCCAGTCCGAGAATGAAGGGATCTGTAATGTCAGCGACGAATGCCGTGTGATGGTAAGTGGCGCTCCCGAACATTATTTCTAAGTTCACTTTTCCTTCAATCTCGATTTTGTCACCTGTCACAGTTTGGAGAGTAACGCATGGCGGCGTCCACAAGATCTTGAGTCCAAATTGACGAGACACATCAGTCCTAATGATGGTAACGTTGGCTCCTGTGTCCACAATCATTTCGCAGGGAAATCCATTCACATATGCGTAAATGAACAGTCCGTTGCAACCGCCAGTTCTTGGGGAAATCTGGAAAACTTTGGGAGACGTCTTTCTTTCTGGGCGGGCTTCGCAGTTCTTTCGCACGTGGCCCTCACCGCCACATTTCCAGCACTTCAGTGGTTGTCTACTCTGGTCTTTGCGAGCAGTAATCTTCTTCAGGGTCCCCGAGATCTCTTTGATTTGTCGCTCTATTTCCGAGAGACCACTCGAATCTTGGCCACTCACTTCCACGCAGGGTTGGCAAAGGTGGGCCCAGCCCAGAAAAACCCGGGTGGGTTTTTCTGGGCGGGTCCACCAACAAAAAGCCACCCGGGTTTTTGTCAAAAGTGGGTTTTTGTTAATTTCTAAGTGATCAACAAATATAGTCAATAATAATATCTCATCTAAATTATACATAAAAAATAAGTAAGAAATCAGGTTCATTTGAGATAATTTTTCTTAGAGTAATTATTTATTTTATAAAATAATTATTATTTCTTCAATTTTCAAGTCATCGTCCAGAAAATTTTTCTAGCTATGATACTACTTTTTGTTGCAAAATACTTATTATTATTTATTTATTTTTTCACACCAAATTTCAAATTTTAAAAATAAATTGGAAATGAACCATTGATAAACTTCTTGTAGAAGGAAAAAAATGCCTAGTTAATGTTTTATGATAATTTTGATTCAACACAAAATTGAATAAATTAATTTTGATTTGTAGGTCTCGAAATTGAAATTTTTGTATGGAATAGTTGCTGCTGCAAATTTTGCTTTTATTCTGGAGCAAGAAAAATTAAGTTTTGCTCTTCATTTCTTCTAACCCTATTGCATTTAGATGATTTTCAAGTGCTATGTTATAGATGTACCATACCACTGACTTTGATTAAAAAAAAAACAAAGAAAATGCGTCCCCATGCAATTTATTACTACTAAAATATTATGACAAGCATTTATTAATAAATTTATAATTCTTGCAAAGCTCTAATGTTAACCTAGTTTTTCCTAAAGATTATTTCAAAAAAATAAATAAATAAATAAAAATCGATCAAGAGTCCCCCCCCCCTCCCCCATCTGAAATTAATCAGTTTTGGTTTTGAAAATAGGAGGGGGGGAGTTAGACACTTCTCTTATCTCAGGCACACACCTATCATTGAGATATGCCTTATAAGAAACATGCAAATGACATGACTAGACGTGATGCAGGCTACTTAAATTGATACTATTAAAAAATTAAAACTATTTGCACTTGTTTATTAATAGAAATAATCATCTTTTCTCATTAAGTTTTTGAAACTTTCACACCCTAAATATTCCTGTATTTGTAGGAAAGCCCATTTGCAACAGTTCTTCTATTTTGCAAAAAACAAGTGATAAAAGTTTATAGCTGAAACCATTGTCCAAAGCTTCTTAAATATACACATTAAATATTACAATTCGGTTGATGATATTATTAATTAATATTGTTAATAATATTAATTATTAATCCATTAAAATTGATTAAATGCGATTCAGAACTTTAACTTAATGAATATATTTTTATATGAATGAATGCATACATTATATATCAATACCCGCATAAGAGATAAAATTTAACATACAAAAACCCAAAAAAACCCGCAAATACCCAGAAAAACCCACAAAAACCCGGGTGGGTTGGGTTTTGGTAGAAAAACCCGGGTTTTTGCCAACCCTGCTTCCACGCCCCTAGTTGAATGGCGATCCTTGCGGGATATTTGCTGTGCAGCCTCGAACTTCATTGCGTAGACCAGACCGGATTTAAGATCCTTAATGTCCGCCATCCGGAGAGCCGTCTGAATTTCCGGACTTCGCACTCCGTCTATGAAGTAGTTCAGGGCCAGGTTATCGCGAACACCCGAAGGACAGTCCGAGAAGGCGAGATGGGAAAGCCTCTCAACGTCTGCTGCAAAAACTTGCAAAGTCTCTCCAGCCCTCTGGAGTCGGGATTTGAGCTGAAGTTGGCTGAATTCTTTTTGGCAGGCTTCGCCAAAGCGAAGCTCCAAGGCCGATGATAAGGCTTCGAAGTCATGGTGCTTGTCCTCTGGGAAGGTCTGTAGTATATCAGCTGCATCCCCTCTCAGCGAGGCTGCAAGTTGACAGGCTTTCGTGGAAGAGTCCCAGGAGTTTGCTTCTGCAACAATGAGGAACTGCTTCTTGTAAATATTCCACGAGGTCTTCCCGTCAAACGTGGCCAGTTTGATGGATGGACGAGAAGTTCCAGCTGCAGCTACACAGTCACTTGAGTTGTTGCAGGATGCTGATAACTTTGATTCAAGTTCTTCAATTTTCTTTTCCACATGGTTTTCTACTGTGGTGATTCGATTCTCAACGCAGGGTGGCCACAGACCTGGAAAACAGGGAAAACCTGGAATTATCAGGGATTTTTAAAATTCTGGAAAAATCAGGGAAAATTAAATCAGAACTTCAATCTGTAGTTTTTCAACACTAAAGTATTAAAAACGATTACATCTTTGCTAATCTTATGGACATCTCAGACACTTAGTAGAAAAACCGTCGTGAATTGTTCATAAGCAAAGATGTAAAAAGGTGCAAAGATGTAAAAAGGTAATTGCAGAGTTTTTTAAAAATTTTTTTTTAAATTTTTATATTATTATTATTTTTTTTAATATGGAGAGTTAAAGTGGATGGAACGCTTAGGATTTCTTCCTTTGAATATTTTGAAAAATGCTGAAGCCTGAAAAATTCAGGCTGTTTTCAGTAATGTAAAACTAGTAAGGGGAAGAGTGTTTTTTTTTTTTTTTTGGATAAAATTATAAAACTGCAGTCTTAAAAATGCGAAATTTAAGCAATCTTTGGTGAACTTAGAAGGGTTTCGACTGTTGTAATCCAAAAAAGAAAAAAACCCCTAAAGCATTAAAAGCTAAATTTTAGGCTGTTTTTGAAAAACTTAAAAAGAAGGAATTTGGAGACTTTCTGCCAAGAAATGTTTGAAACTGAAAATTAGGGAGGGGGACTTTAAGTAGTTAGTGATCTAAATGTATAGAAGGTGGGGGGTGCTTAGAAAAGAGGGAAAGTCTTACAAATGGAAATTTTGCTCATCTTTTGTGAACTTATGGGAAGGGGTTCAAGGTACTTTCTTCAAGTTTTTGTAATGCTGAAGTATTAAGAACTCTGTTTCAGGCTACCTTTGTGTGAATTAAAGAGAGGGAAGGATATCTCTAGAAAATTTTCAAAACTGAAATCTTAAATATTTTGTGTGGTGGCTTAGGCAATGTCCTGATAAAGGGAGGAGAGGCTTTTTGTTAGAAAAATCCAAAGCTGGTGTTTTAAAGATGCAAATATAGGCCATCATTTATAAGCATAAGGTTCTGGGGTTGTACTGGAAATTTTTGAAGCTGGATTTGCTCGAACTTCCCAATGAGCAAACTTTCAGTGACTTAAAAGAGATGGTATTTGTTTGATACCTTCTATTTTTTTTTTTTAAGTTGCAGTCGTAAAATTTTAACGTTGTCTTTGGGGCTTTAAAGATAGGGGTGGGAGTTTTTCCTAGAAAAAGTTCCGAAACTGAAACGTTAAAAACAAAAACTGAAGCCATCTTCTGATGAATTTAGGGAAGGGTTTAGGGGGCTCTCTCTCAAAAATGTTTTGAAACTGAATTATTAAGAACTCTAAGCTATCTTTGTATAGCTCAAGCAGGGGGAATTTTGAGGCTCTCACCCAAAAACTTTTCAAAATTGAAAGTTTAAAGTTTTTAGTTGTGTCTGGTGATGTAAATTTTGGATAGAGGGGAGTCTGTATAGAAAAATATCTGAACTGGAGGCTTTAAAATACTGATTTGGGCCATCTTTTGCAAAAGTAGGAGATTTCAGGCATTCTCCCCCTAAATGTGTTTCAAAATTGATGATTTAAGAGCGTAATTTTAAGTTGCAATCTTTTATAAAGTTAGGAAAAAGTCAAAGCTCAAATATGTAAAAAACACTATTTTATGGTTTTCTTTCGGTGACTTAAGTAGGGAGGATTTGGGGCTCCTCTGCAAAAATAATTTGATTTAAAATTGAAGGTTTAAATCTTTTAGGGATTGTTTGCTGAAGAAATAGTATGGCTTATACATATTTGACCCCCTTTGATGAACTTGGCTTTGGTGTTGAACTTTGGTGTTTGTGCTTTTTCTCTTGAAAAGTTTTCATAACCAACATATTAAAAACTTTTAAACCATCTCTAGATGTCTTAAGGCTTTGGAGATTTTGTGCAGTCTTGAAAGTTTAATTCTATTTTTTGTGAAGTTAGAGGGAAGAGTAGCGGCGAAAGACGTTCCTTAAAAGTTTTTAAAAACTCAATTAAAAGTTTTTAGGCTCTCTTTGGAGATGTTAGAAGTTTAGTAAACTGATTTTAAATTTGAAAAACATTCCTTTTGTTAATGACTTTTTTAGTGTTATTAAATAAATCAAAGCAACCATGTAACTTCAATTTTTGTTAACAAATTAGCAGTCTCAAATGCATTTCTTGTTATTGTTGCTCATTTTAGAAAAATAATAATTAATGCCTGAAGTAGTTTAAATAGCCAGAAATATCCAAGTATCAATTAAAAGAAATTGAGCTTCAAGAGGATAAAAAATGCTCCGTACAAGAAATCAGGGAAAATTTTAGTTGGACAGGGAGAAATCAGGGAAAAGTCAGGGAAAAAGATTTTGTTGTTCCTGTGGCCACCCTGCAACGCTGTCTGAGTTGTTGCAGGATCCTGATAACTTTGATTCAAGTTCTTCAATTTTCTTTTCCACATGGTTTTCTACTGTGGTGATTCGATCTTCTAGAGCCTCCACTTTATTTTCCATGTTGATAAATTTAGTTTCCACCAAACTTTTCATTGACGTTAGATCGCTCTTAATTTCTTCTTGACTTGAAGTTATGCTAGCGGTTAAATCATTCTTAATTTCTTCTTGACTTGAAGTTATGCTAGCGGTTAAATCACTCTTTAATTGTTCTTGATTAGTAGCCAGAGTCGCCATATCATTCTTTATTTGCTCTTGATTTGACGTTATGCTTGCGGTTAAATCACTCTTTAATTGTTCTTGATTCGCAGCCATGTCATTTTTTAATTGTTCTTGATTCGCAGTCATGTCACTTTTAACAGCGTTGATCGCGTCAAGGAGTTTTTTCAGTTGTTCCTCCATTGCTCGAGTAATCACCATAAAATTCTGAATTCAAAAAGTCCAAGTTCACAGAAAATTCCAAGAAAGTCCTTGAAGATGCCCCACGTTGGACGCCAAAATTGTAACGAGTCCGTAGCACCTTCAACTTTCTTTAAATGAGCATTCCAATCTTGAGGAAGTAACTATAAATTTATTTACAAGTATTTACACTATTTACAATATGAGCAGGAAACAATTGCTAAACATCCAGCAATTAGGTAGCAAACAGTACACTGTTCTCTTAACCGTAACTCAGCACCACGTATCTAACGTGAACAGTAATTAAGCAATTACAAAAGCAAAACAAACATCCGCCCAAGCGAATAAAAACGAGTCACCAGATCAAATCTGAAAAGAACTGACTGACTAAAAACTGTGTTCAAGGCTATTTATACACGGAAAGAAATTATGACAATATTCTAGAAAAATCCGGAGCATTCTGTTCATTCATAACTTTGAACAATCCATTGAGAAATTCTACTGATAAGAAGAAAACCACGCGAAAATGTCTTCGCGCTTATTAAAGTTAGGGCAAGTGTAAAAACTACAAAGTGTTACGGGGCCGGTATACAAGTGATAAAGGTGATATCTTCAGATACTTTTGCAACATGACGTCAGATAAAACCAAAACTAATGAAAATGATGCAAGGCAGGAAAAACAACAACTATTTACAAGATTTGTAACAATATTTTTTAAAGTTTTGGAAGGCTTCACCAATCGTAACTTTTCCATCCAAGATCATTAAAATGAGACATTGAAACAAAAAACCAGTCATAACACATGAAAATTTTCATTTTTTCAAAATATCAAGCTTGTTGCGGGATCGGAAGATATTATCCGATTTCAAAAATTTTGCTTTGTTTTGTAAGTCTTCACCAATCGCGACTTTTTCGTACTATTACGATTCGAAAATAAAAATTTGGTTTTTTGCTCCACCCTACTATGCATAGAATGTACTTTCATTGATCAATTTTACTTTTCTTTCTGTATACCTCTCCAACAGTAAGTATTTCTGCTGATATGACTTCTGAAACATTATGTTAATCTTTAGAACCGGGCGGTACACATTTTGTACCATAAGTCTTTTTTCTTTAGAGGACTGGGTTGAAATTTTTACTTGAACGCTTTGGAGCCGGAGATTTTTTCAAGGTTTCATACCTCTGGTACGACAGTTTATACCTTCTCTTTTAAATGGAAAATAAATCTGTGGTTCAACTGCCGTTCTTCCTGGGTCGAAAGAAAAATTTCCAATAAACCGCCCGGATCCAAAAGGTTAACAAAAGAAATGCACTTCCATATGAAAATTGCATGCTTTGCTTGTATTAGCTGAGCTACAAGATTTTTTTAAATATAAACTTTGCCAATATTTTGCAGGCACTGGTTGACATTGGAGACAAGACTCAAAAATTCGTGGGTTCTCGGCAGTGGATTGGTTCACAGGAAGTGGGGTTCTGTCTTGATCATTTGGCACAGGTGACAGGAATGGTTTCTTCCTTCTATAATGGCGTTATTAAAAGTTGCATTGTATTTCTGATGACATTGATGTTTTAGAAATTTGAATATATGGCCAGCGAGTCAGTTATTTCTTTTGTGTTTTGGAGAGGGTGGGCCACAATAAGACAAAAGACGCATTTAAAAAATACCGAAATATCTTATTTACTACTTTTCAGACAATTTGTCATTTATGTGTGTTAAACAGAACTTTATTGCTACTTAGAATTCAATGTTGCACATTGCTGCTAGTTAATGTATCTGAAAAAGCTATTTTTCATTGTAAGTACTTCAAAACTTGCTTTTCTAGCTATTTTCAACTCCTGTTTTCTGGTCTTTAACTGAATAACAGTGCAGTATTGTCTATTTTGCTATGCATCTTATTTTTTAGTGCTTGATTTTAATAAATAATTAGATTTTTTTAACATAAAATAATGTTTCACAATTTTTGCTATTTGGGTCTTAGTGAAACAAACTTTTTGTGCCGTTAGAAGACATCTTATTATGGCATTAAAAACACATATTATAGAGTTTAATAGCATATTCTTAGACTACTTGTAAAGATTAACGATTAGCATATTTATGTTATCAGACATGTGACCCAAATAGAATGAAAAATACTGAAATTGCGTCACTGTATGAGCAAATACAAAATCGTTGATATATCATACTACACCTGCAAGTTCAAACATGGACTTTTGGTTCTATATAGTCAACTGTTTTAATTGGATGCATGAAATTAATTGGTAGATGTTAAATTTAACTTGTGATGCCTATTCTCTTTGTTCTGCACTCCGTATTTTGCTCTTTCAAAAAATACTGAATTCATTAAAACACTAAAAAATCACGTCTGTGTTATGTACAAACAAAAATTAATTTAAATAAATAAAAAGTAGCTTTGTTGATAAACTGCTGTATTTTAGTAGATTTTAATAATCTACTGAGTTAAATTATTATTTTATATGTGTTGATTTTGCCGTATTTTTTGCTAAGCATGTCCGAAGGAAGAAAAAGGAGTTCAAAAGTTTGTTTAAAGCAAATTTGCGTTCAAGCTTGGAATCTATAATTGCCTTAATTTCTACTACAGGGACTGATATTAAGTTTCTGAACTGTTCAAAATTGAGTGAAAAGTTGTTAAAATCAAGAAGTGAAGTGTGGGACTCAGGTGCTCTTGCCAAGATATTTCCAACAAAAGAATGTTTGTTAGAGTCTCAAAAGTTATTGAGGGAGAACATAGGGACTGACACACATTTTTTCCCCATTTTAAAATCTGCTTCCCAAGTTTTAATTTTTCAATATTTATGTAATTATTTTAGTTATTTTTAACTTATATTCGTTCAGCGATATTTTTATGGTACATTAAGCCTTCTTTCAAGTCTTTATTCATGTTTTAAAACCTTTTGGAGAATGTAGGCTAAAAAAGAATAATACAATTGCCAGCTAAAATTGTTATTTTTTCTTAACACAAATTGTCAAATTGATTTCTTTCATTTCCCATAATAGGAAGATTTTGCAATAGTGGACCATATATGGAAGTTTTCAGCATTATTTTTGTAACCTTGTGTTTTAATAATGTTGATTTTATCATTCATTGTTTCTACACAGAGGTAAATGTTCTCATCCTTGGTTAGTGTTTGTTCAAATTTTTGGTTTAAAGTGTCAGCAAAGATTGCTAATTGAAAAAAAAAATGGTTTCAAAAACCATCAATGCAATTGTCTTCACTAACATTACAGGTGCAATCAAAAATTATGTGTGTGAATACTGGAGCAGAGTTGGCAAATAGAGGAAGGGAGCTATTTGTACACTTTCGTGACCAAGGGACTCCTATCATGATTGGTAAGTTTTCATGTATGTTAGTTACACTAGATAATTATTTAAAAAATATATCTGATTTTTGAATTACTTGTAGAATAGAACCTGTTTGTCAAATCTTGTGGGGATTTTTAAAAAAGCAAGTAATTGGTATTTTACTAATTACTCTACTGCCCTACTTAGCACAAAAGTCGTATCTGCAAATTGAGTTATTGTCACCAGGTGGTTTTTTGTCACTTATTTTATCTAGATACAATGTTTTATGGTCATTTGAGAAAAGGAAATATTTTTAAAAATTTTCTGAAAAAGTACTTTCTGAATCAAATACATGGAGGTGCAAAACTTTAAAAAACAATATCTCAGTTTGAGATCAACTGCAGATACCACTTTTGCGCTTAGCATGGCAGCATAGAAGTTAGGCATTTGCCTTTATGCTGCCCTAAAGCCACAAGTCCAGATTGGGCTCCGATCATTGTATTTTATTTTAATGATATGAAGACTCAACAGGGCCATGTTTAATGATTTTTTGCATGTAGAAGATTCCTTGAGAGTTCATTTTGATCGGTGGAAGAATTAAGTTCCCAATGCAAATTCTCATCATGAAAGCTCAGGTGCCTCAATCTGATAGGTAATTGGGTGTCAAACTTCTCAAGTGCTAAAATTCTCTAATTGCTGGTGGTGGTGCCACATGAAAGAATAGGTGTCAACCCCTTTGGGAAAAGTACTCCTCTTCAAATGGTGAGGTACCAATAAACAGTTTCGAATAAGCCATTTAAATAATCTATTAGGTATCACTTCAACCAAAATAGTTTTAATATGCCTGAGCTAAGTTTGGCTTTATATATATATATATTTTTTTTAATTTGAGAACGTTGCCTAAAACTAATTTCTCTGCAAGGAAGAAGTTGTCTTATAGTTGTAGTTAATCTTTGTAAAGTTTAATGACATTGGTTATATTGTGTTTTCAGATTTTACTTTTATTTAGTCTCCAGGCAAGTGCAATATAATCGGGAACCACCCATAACTAATAAATGACATTTAGGAAATAATAAGATGCTAAAGTGAGAAGCACAATAAAAGGGATGTTAAAATAATCTGAGCAGTAACAAGAAAGCAAATGCAAAAGGAATTCAGTATGCATTCATCACCTTGTAAATAAAATTATTATTTTTTTTTTTTTTACATGGAGTAGAAATGCGGTAGATTGGGGGATGACTGCAACTGAAGGAGAAAAAGGGCAGAAAGTGTCTCCTCCTTAACCATTTAACAAATTTTATCTACCCTTTTGTGTAGGTGGTGGAGTACTAGCTCACACTATTCTGGGCGTGCACTTCAATGAACACACTGGAGACCTCAAATTCCTTATCCTTGATCCCCACTACACAGGTGGAGAAGACATCCATATTGTTCAGAGTAAGGTAAGTTTCAAAATTGTTATCAATACTTAGGTCTACAGGGAAATGGTATTTTTATCAAATAAAAATGATCACTCAAAATTCTTTGCATAATTTGGTTTTATAAACTTTTGAGGGTTGGTATTAAAATCATAAAACAAACTTATATTTTTCTGCGTAGTTTTGTATGAAGGGAAATTGACAATAGCTGGAAAAAAAAAAAAAAACCTCCAAATGTTTTAAGCATCCAGCAAATTTTGTGCTCTTTGTACATTTAGTGCTGACCTGTCTGAAAAGATCATGTTCATGAACACAAGGAGCTAGATTTATAAATGTTATGCATGTAAACTTGATTTTATCATTAGTTCAAAATTTGATTGCAAAATTTTGCACATGTGTTTTTTGATAAATTGTGACTCAAATAAAAGATTATCATTATTGTAATAAAGTATAGCTTTGTTGAATAATAAATCTAACTGCAATCACCACTAATCACTGTCACTGTAAATCACTTGTTATACAATGATTTGAATGTTCTGATTTTTAAGTGAATGAAATGTCATTTATGTGAAACAGCATTATATAAGTAATAAGCTGCGATTGGTTGTCAGCTTTCAGTACAATGGTGAGTTGTGTAACAGATATATAACCACCAGGCCCGTCATTTACAATTTCAGGGGTCAATTGCCCTCCCCCCTTTAGCTTTGGGAAATAAATGTACAGTACAGAACCTTTTATCCGGGAACGAAAATACCGGGAAATCGGAAAACCGGCAACATTTTGTCAATTTTTCCGCCACTTTTCAAAATATGCATTTTTGGTAATTTCTAAAAAATGAAGAGCTTTTTTTTTTCTTTTGAAATACCTAAATGAACAGTTTCTTCATAAATACCATTTAAGTGTCATATAGCTCAGAAATTTTTAATATTGTAATATCTATAAGCACTTCTATATCGTTTTCTCTTCAGATTTTAAGATGCATTACTATTTGTTATAGTAACTTGGGTTTTATAAACAATTGGCAAATATCGCTCTCTCCCTAGCAATTCAGAAAACCGGGAAATTCAGTTATCTGGGATAGCTGTGGTCCGAAACATCCCGGATAATTGGTTCTCTACTGTATTTACATGTAAATGGTTGTGGTTTTGCTGTTTTTCGGGAGTAATTTACATTGAGTACGGAAGCTTCGCCTTCCCCCTCCCCCCAAGAAAAGTTTGAAATAACTGGCCTGATCACGACCCCTAAAATCCTTCATTTCATCAGGTCATTAGAAAGACATAACCTCATGTTTCCTCAATTTTTCAGCCACACAGAGCAGTTTAGGAGAATGCTGGTTTTTCTCTCACTCCTTTTTAGATACCGTAAAAGGGGGTCTGACAGCAGGGTGAATTGGAACTAAACTTCTCGATCATACCAAAAAGTTCTCCAAAATTATATGGTCGTGTATTTTTGGCTTTTTAATTTTTTGTGGAAAAGTAATATCTAGAGAAGTGAGAAAAATTACTTTTATCATTCTTTCAAACTTGCAGGCTCGCAGAACGCTAAGAAACATTAAGTTTTCATTATCTGCAAAACTTTGAATGCCAATACAGAACTTTTTATATTTGAAACTTATGAGAAATATTTTCAATTATGCATATATTTGAACAACAGAGTACCACATTAGAATTAATATATATTTTAAATTGTGTCATAAAAATGAAGAATTTTTTTTACGATGTCATAGGATGGGGATTTGCAGAGTGAATTGGAACACTTTGCTCTTTTGTTCCGATTCAAATTTTTTAAAAGGATAGAAAGAAAACAAAGGAAACTGGTTGAAAAATCAAAAAATTCCAACTTAAATTCTTCTAGCCAAGACAAGGTTAAGGTTTTATAACTATGTACCCTTTTTGATGAGGAAGTAAATCTTAGAATGCCAGAAAATTCCAGATTAAAAAAAGATTTTTGCTCAAAGAAACTTCATTGTACTTATACCTGACAAAAATCATAAAATCATACAGATTTTATGTAGTACACAGACAACGACCAATATGTGAGAAGATTTTACAGGAGGATCTCCCAAACCAGGAGATTTCAAGAAATAAAAGAAGAGGTCCCAGAAGATGTTGTGAAAAAAGTTAGGCTAAGCTGCAACTGCTCGTTTTGAGAACAAGATAATTTTTGTGGACGACATGAATTTTATTCAATCCTGGTTTTTCAGTTCAAATGCATTTTCTAAAAATTCTAATTTTTCATCAGTTCAAAATTATTTTTGATTTTTGACGAATCATACATTTAGAAAATACACTTTTATTTGACAGCAACTATCTGTTCTGATTCTCCCTTATCAATACTACTCATTTCATTTTTGCTCAGCCAATCAAAGTTTAAATCGAAAAAAATAAAAATTGTGACATGTGTTCCAATTTACCCCTATCAGCGAAGTATATCGGCAGGGGTGTCCACAAGGGGGGATTATGGCGCAAGTTGCGCCATCAAGATTTTTGGGGGGGATTTTTTACACTAATTTATTTATTTATTTAAATTATTCATTAATTTTTTTTAATTTAAATTTTTTACAGATTTTTTTGATAAAAATTATTCATCAATTAATTTTTTTAATTTAAAACCTTTCTTTATTATTATTTATTTATATATTTATTTATTTTGTGTGCGTGTGTGTGTGCTTGAAATGCCTGAAATGGGAAAAAAAGCGATTTTATTCTGCGCATAATTCAAGCTTTTAAAAAATTAATAATATATATAATATATAAAAAAAATAAGAGTTGAAATTTTAAAAAATAAATAAATGTTTAAAAAATAAATAAATAATATTTAAAAAAATATTTAAAAAATATATTTTAAAAAAATAATATTTAAAAAAAATATAACAAAAAAGGGCGTTAAAAATAAAAAGCACAAGAGGGTTGTGAAAATTTTTGGGGGGAATTTGCGCCATTGAGCTTGGGGGGGGGGGATGTGCACCCCTGTATATTGGAATACTTCTAAAACATTATATATATATATACAAAAACTGATCTAAATGTTTTATTTTCGCTCGGAATATCAAGAATAAACCAAGACTATTGGATAAATGTATGAAAGCATA